>CAAKHB010005519.1:15750-31055 GCA_901007665.1 Aeoliscus strigatus | reverse complement strand
CACAACACATTGCATCAGACCAGTGCATCAGCTACTCAGGACGTTAAACAGAGTAAGATTAACATTTAATTACCTCTTTATTAGTGTATTGAGACATTTGAGCTCCTTTGGCTACGAAACACAACAGATGTCATTAGAAAATGAATTACTGAGGCATGTTGATGCTTCAGTTATATTTATCTTATGTTATTTCCCAAAATACTGATTTCACATTTGCACATCTGAAAACTGTTAATCTATATTTACCCTGTTTGTCGAACATTTCAGGTTCAGTCTACTAAAACTATTCATGTAATCATGTCTCTAGTACTTATAACAGTATTAGTTATTGAGTTATATGGATACATGTTTATGAATGTTACATTTTTGCTAAAATATTTCCTCCCAGCAGATTCACTTAGATAGTAAATAAAATAGATGTGGGGGTCATCGGTGCATGTGCCAGACACCGAATTAAGTTTAGCAAGAGACTATTCAACAAAAAAACAGAAAATCTGCAAAGCCCTGTCAAAATCTGTGACCTTTCAAAAATGAAAATATGTGTTTCATCTGTGGAATCTGTTTAGCCAAAAATCTTATGAAATACATTCTATAGCAGACATATAAAAGGACATTTAAAATTCTGAATCTAAGCTGTTGAATATCATAAGCAATCATCCTTTTTTATTTGGTGAACCAGAACGTTTTCTGTTTAAATAAAGAAAGTTGTTAAGTTTCTTTTTCCAAAGAAACAGAACAGCAGAACAAGCAGCAGAACAAAACCCAATTTTCAATTGTGAGTAATTCAGAATGTTTTCCCTTCTATGACTGTGGCTCTCTCTGTGGTAGTTTTTTTGCTCAGGTTGGATTGTGGTCATTTTGAACGTCCTGGAACGTACAAAAAAAATGAGTGTCAGGTTTCCAAAACACGGCGTACTGTCAGAGGTGAGGAGAATAAAACCACAGACACAGTGTTTTATGGGCCATTCAGTTTTATTACACTATCAATTAGCTTTACGAGTTTTGGCTTCTCAGATTGTTTGCAAATACATTTATTCAACAGAGAACATTCCTCCAAATTAGATATCTGTCTGCGTATTCGTGGAGCATGTCTTTGGCTAAAGGTCTAAGTGGAAAGGGAGCAGCTCTCTGTGACGCAAACAACATCCCCGATGTCTGAATCAGACAGAATCAGTGTCTAAATTTAGTGACCTGTGCACAGATGGAGTATTTTCGTTGAGCTTCGTGCCACACGTCGTCAGGCAGAGGCCTGTCTATAGTTTACATTTCTGAACATATTAAATATGTCGACGATTTATTATACAGCTTCTAAAATCACATGTGAACAACATGACCCTTGATCCAACTGATTATTACATACAAATAAAAAATACAGAATAATTACATCCAAAACACAGCGTTGGAAAAGGCAATAACGCAGCAATTAAAACCTTGATAACATTGTTTATATTTTACTGGGAAGTAAGGGGACAAGACCAACAAAGAAGTCAGTTCAACAGAGGATGTACGTACAAGTGTGAATTGGGAAACTACATTGTACACCATTCTATGTCTGCTAAATGCTGGTAGGAAACCTTGAGTGGTTTGGGAAACACAGGCAAGCTTATTCTCATCTATGGTTTCAGTAGTATCATGGCAAGATCGACTTACTTAATCTGTGAACATACAACGTTTTCATTCACTAACGTAGCTGTACAAATTATACAAAGGCTGTGACTCCTCTTCACCTGTCATAACACAACCACACCTGCCCTGCCTTATGAAAGAAACCGATTAATGCTCAGTGACAACTCTGCTTCAAAGCAAACGTCTCAGAAAGGGAAAGAAAAAAGGAGGATGACATTTCTTCTCAAACGGAAAAATGCAGATTTCTAAAGGAAGTTTCCATCCTAATGAAATGATATGGAACTGATGTTGGTACCGGTTCTCGTCACTATACGGCAGCGTACGGATTAAGACTGAGGAACAAAGAGCGACATCATATCCTGACCCGCCGACGTCACACCTCAGTTCAAGTGGCTAAAGGAAACCAACATGACGCAGTTCACAATCAGCCAGGGAAAAAAGGGGGGGGCAGCCCCGCACCTCGCTTTTTTATTTTATTTCATTTCTACCTGTAAAGGTTAGTGTTGATCCTAAATGTAACTCAACTACCACGCGTCACTCGGTGTGAATCTATTTATGAACTTAAAGACTAGTAGAGACTCAGTATTAACATTCATGACTGTGTCCAAAGACGTCACACTGACAGATTGAAAGGAATGCAGTGTGTTTTACTACTCTCGAGCCAGAGTGTGTTGTGTTTGTATTCACACACATGGACTAAAGCTGTGCCCTGTACACGATCATACACATTCAGCTTTTCGTTCCTCCGCCTTGATACAAACCTGCCACATCGTCAGTGCGCAGGCTGCTGCAGGTGATGACATGTGGTCTGGGTGTGCTGACCTTCACTAATCCTAGTGAGGGCTACTCGGGAGTGGCGTGTTACAGAAAAGAAAATGGAATCTCAACGTCTACCTCAAATACATTCAGAACGAAGTAACTGTGTCGTTGTCTTGTGCTGGTTTTTACAACAGTCCGTTTTCAATCAGCCATGTTAGGAAAATGTTTCTCCATCTTATTACAGCACAATGTACTATTTTTTTTATGCATTATTCCGTTACATCAATGCAAATTAATCATAGAAATGTCTACATCTAATATCTGTTACGTTATTTACAGTGTCCGTTTGCAACAGTGACATTTCTGACTTTCCAAGAAAGCAATAACGGGAACAACACAAATAAATACAGCAGCATCATACAACAAGTTGTCATGCTTTTGATAAAATAACGGACTTCTTTCGGGTCTTTCGGTTTTGCGGCTCTTTTGGTAGCAGTAGGAATAAACTAAACAGATTTACTGACTATATAGGCTCAATATCTCATATGTTCTCCCAGATCATAGTCATATTGAGGGCTGATTCGAGTGGAAAAACTTGTTTTTGGACCACAAGTACATACAGTGTGTATCATCTGTATGGACTCGTGTGGTCGTCCTGGCCATGGGCGCTTCCAAAGCACTTTCACGTTATCACGTCCATGTCCTGACTCATCGTCTCTAAATATTAGTCCAGTGTGACAGTTTGACACTTTGAGTCAACCTCACAGTCGCTCACACTCATCTACACAACTCTACTAACAACATAAACAGACGCTACTATGCAAACATAAATAATAGAAAGCATTACGCACCTTCGACTTTAGGTTCTAGTGAGAAGAAATCTGTCAAATCATGCTTCTCAGATGGTTTTGTGAATGAATGTATGTGACTATTTCCTGGATTGATGTGAGGACAGTCCTCAGGCGTCCTCAGGCGATCCAGAATCGTTCAAATTACAGCAGGTGACGTGACTTGGTATCATATTCCACTATTCACATTCAGGTAATGATAATAGTTTGATGTCGGTCATTTACAATGAGTGTGAGATGCACCTGGTACTTGTTCAGTTACACTATATTTGCAATACATCATAAATCCGTCACAGGGAGCTTGGCTTTGGGAAACCACTGTTTAGGACAGAACAGGTGGTCAAGCTTCGATGACACTTGCTGGAAGCTCCAGTCACTCAGTTCATCTGCTCAAAGAATTTGTAGGTGGGGTTTTCATAGCCGTGGTTTTGCATTTTGTTGAGCTGTCGTTCCTCTGGGCTCAGCATGGGATCGACCTGCTGCGAGACACAAGCGGTCAGGTTATTACACATAGGTTGAGTCAGGTTTCATCTGAACATTGCCAACAGTTATCTCATGACGTTAGCACATGAGCTATTCGACCAGAAACACGAAAACGTTCAGAGAGAATGTCCACGCACACATTTGGATTACCCCATGAGTTGTGGTAGGGTGATTTGTTTCACTGGAAATCAACATATGGGTCAACATACAGGTCAAACCTGTGGTTTTCACGTGTACTGTATACAGTAGTATACATAATATCTGGTCAATTTAACCGGGTGGATGTGAAAGCATCATTGGGCACATATGAAGGTAAATCTGGGGTCGCACCTCCACGATGCCATGGCTGATAGTGCCGTATGGCTTCCTCCGCACCAGCAGCAGACTGATGACCATCACCATGGCAATTGCTACGGCCACCACCAGCAACCCCACCATGGCACCACGGTTAAATGTCTCCAAGGCATCAGGTTGCTGGGAGAAGAACGAAAGACGTGAGTGACTCCGTTTTCTTCAAATGTGGGAAACACGTATGAGGACTCAGTGACATAAAGACGTTCCCACTTGACTCTTACCAGTTCATCTCTCTCGATCTCAGCGGGCACCACCTGCTTCATCTCCACTGAGGTGTTAATCTTTGAGGAAAGGAGACAAGTGAAAATAATGAGATTCAGGCCATGTCCACAAAAAAGGTTTTCCACAAACACAGAATCGTCTCAGGAGACGTGTGTCTGCTCCAAACCACTGACAACGCTCTACCAGATATGCCTGGCCTGTAGGTGGCACTGTTACACTGCTACAGGAATTCACCAAAAACAAAGAATAAGACATGTATCATGAAGAGAATCGAACAACAAGGAGACATCTGTGTGGACTGAGCTTCTGCAGCACCCACACAACACTAATCGGCCATTGTTGTTGGCGAGGTTAGCTCATGTGGGTTAAGGGAGAGGTGGGGCTATGGTGTCAGGCATATGGCTCAGGAAAGATCCGTATGCATTGGAAACATGGACAGCGCAGGAGAGGCGTCTTCACATCTGTTCACTCTTTGACCCAGTTTCAAAAAGTACTTTTCTCCTTAGGGCCTAAGCTTTTTGGTGTCCAGGCCAACCTCGATTTGAATGAGACCGAGTCTATTTCATCATCTTACCTTTTCCTCATACTCATAAGTTGGGTCTCTCTCAGATGTGGTATAGTCATACTCATCTACTGCAAACACAGGGACAGACATGACAACATTAGACTGAGAGCACTTAGGAAATACACAACTGTAACAATTTAATGAGAGCAAATGTTATTAGATACTCACCTTTCTTGGTGGATGGAATTTCTTTGGAGGAATAAAGAGAAGAGAGCAACATTAATAACACGTGAGTCACAACAACATTCAAAATCTTCAGGGGATTCAGGGGATGTGTCTTATTTTACAGGTAAAGATATTTTTAGGCTAGAAATTCGGGAAATATTCTTGGTAAGGTTTGGGTGGATGGTGTGTTTGCGTGTGTCAGAGGGCTCGTTACCAATGCGGGGGGGATAAGGTCGGCTCTGGAAGGCTCTCTCCTCCTCCTCTTCATCGTCCTTCTCCTCCTCGCTCTCAGCTGGCAGGAGCTCCTCAGTAGTGTGGGTCTCAGAGAAGGAGGTGGTCATGAGCTCGCTGATGTCTCCTCGCTCTGCCTTTACCAGCTCTACTGCAGGGAACACATGTCACACACATGCCACCTTTCCACTGCGATGGGAGATGTGAATAAAATCACGCGCAACAGCAAGCAACATCAGCGTACGGATGTCGTCGTGCAGCTCCTCTGCCAAGGTGGGATCCTTGTACAGCAGCGCAAGACTCTGGTTCATCCTCTCCTCTATCACATGGAGATGTGTGTACACCTGCAAAACACACATGGGGCTTCCAGCTGAACTAATCACGAGTCTCAGCCTTGAACTGAATCCACCATTAAAAATGAAAAGGTTTCAAAACGATGAATCTGTCTCCAGTGGCCTTTGAAGTGAGTGAGGGGGTCTTTGATCTGGAGTTTAATGCTGAGCTCAGCTTATCTGTACACCTCTTCGTCGCATTGTTCCGCACGTTTGTCAGCGGTCAGCAGAATGGAGACACACTTTCTCAAACACACACCTGGAATTTCATCTGCTCGGCCTTCTGTGGGTCGACAGCCACAATGTGCTGGTAGTGGCGGAGTGTGTGTCGGCGGTCCTTCTGCTCTGCAGCCATGTAACGCTTCAGAGCCTGCAGCACGCGCTCCGGCTGGAAGATGGAGGTGAACGTCGGATGCAGGCAATGTCTCAAACTCTTTACCATAAGTTACCAAGAATAATCCACAGCAGCAATCTGAGATCACATTTGAGCTCCTTCTCTGCGCTACATGGTCACTACTACTACTACTACTACTACTACTACTACTACTACTACTAACCTGAGGAGGCTCAGACTGTACGGCCGTCAGATAGTTCTCGAGTGCCAGGCGCCGGCTGTTGTTGAGAATGGCCTCTACTCTAGCGAGATGAGTCTCCACCAGCCTCTGTCGCTCCCCGGCTACTTGTTCCTCCAGCGTCTGCAGCACAGACTGGAAGTGCTGCAGAGAAACAGGAAAAAATACAATGACTTTTGCACATAAGATCGAAACTATTGAACTATTGAGAAAAATACACAGAGCAGGCTGGCGTTTGTCCATTTACCTCATTCAGGGCCTGTCGCTCTGACTTGGGCAGGTTCTTGGACTGGTTGTCTGCCTCTGCCCATTCCTTCATGACCTGAGAAATGAACAGTTATTGATTTATCACCAGAGAAGAATCCGGCACACTGACACAATCTGTAACTCTGACAGGAACTGTGACAGGAAGGTTTGATGTCACCCTCAGATAAGAATGTTTTGTCAAGTTATCTTGATTTAAAGAGTTGGACATTCCGTTTGGAATTCAAGTGATCTGGTTTGTTACATTACTTCTTGGAATGAACTCCTTGATTTTAGATTCCTTTAGTTTGCATGTGTCTTTTTTTGGTGTGAGAGTCGGGTTGTATCAGAGACAAAACATGTCTGCCAGCGTTGATACGTTCTGGGACAAAAACAGAGAGCAGTAATGCAGAAGTCTTTCAAACACAGAGATAATCAGACAGTAGATACTGAAGTTGTCCAATAGTTGTTTGAGCTCTCACTGATTCTGAGAGAAAGATACACAGCGACACACACACACACACACACACACACACACGAAGACACATCAGATGTAAAGTGTGATGATCATCATGTTCGTACAGAGGAACATGTACGTTTCAGCTATGACGTATGATCGACAGCAGCCTGTTTTCTTTTTCTTTTGTCAGACCTCAGGTCAGTTTAAGCTGCAGCAGCTTAGTTAACCTGTGTGTGTTTGATATCTGAAAGCAGCAGCTCCACAATTGTTTAAACAGGAGTTAAGTGACTGACCTGAAGAAGGAGAAGGAGTTATAAAATGTTAACCATGAGCAAGAAGAAGTTGTCGTGCAAACACGACAACGCAGACATGACAAAGCATGAACTCATTCGTATATATTAGGAATCTGCATCATGATGACTGAGAAAAGGCTGATAATAAATGGTGTATCTGCAGTTGACGGAGGTCGTCCCCTGTAGCTCTGCTCCCATTTCTTCTGCTTTCAACAGCTGTGGGGATTTAGTGTTTCTATCTGATTCTGAATAATTACTGCTGCTGCTACAGTAAATGTTGACAAAAGCAGGATAATATGAGAATTGTCCTGCACACCAGATCCTCCTCAGGGAGAAGGTGCTGGTGCAATATGCAGTGTGACCTGTATATGTCATTAAACCTTACATGTTTCCCCTTCAATGAATGCTGATAATAAACACCCTGTGCTGGTGATAACATGTTTTTGTTATCTACCGCTCTTACCGTGGGCTCATGGAAAGCCATAAAATCGCTGAAAACGCTGTAAAAGTGTCTGACTTATATATACTATATATATACTACTATTACTATTATTGCATTGTACTGAAACCTACAGTGATTGATTACACTGTGTACTGCATTAGATTTGGTCAATTTTCGGATGTTTGATGTCTGTGTGATTGTGTCCCAGGATGTGTTTGGTGAGTGAGAGCAAAGGAACAAAGTAACTGCTAGAAGTACCATGGAAAACAATCATTCTATGATTCACCTCGTTGATGCGCTTCATCCGCCGCTCCTCCAGGTCTGTTTTGGCGCGCAGGAAGTTGGCGTGCTCAGTGTCGTCCACCGGCTTCTCGAAATAAACATCGACGCCGTCTGTGGGACGCGGGGTAGTCACTGGATTGAAGAGATGGAAGAGGTCATGACTGTCACAGGTTTTCCTGCATGTTCAAGGACTCGTCCAAGAAGTAACAAGGTACCCCGAGAAAGTAGTGAGACAGAAAGTAGGACTTTCCTTACATTTTGGAAAATGGTGTTAATGAAAAATTATAGTGCTTCACGTCTTCTTTCTTCTGCAATACTGCTTTATATATATATTTCAGTGTTTCATGTTGTATAGTCATTAGAAACATTACACATTTGTATCCTTGTCTTCAGGTTATTTTAATGTATTTATTTGTAACAAACATTCAGCAACATGTTGTTGATTATTGTGATTTATTCCTTTTTTTTTTTTTTGCTGGTATTCAGAATGAAGGTGTGTAGACTTACGTCTGTCTCCTTTCATCAGAGGTGCTGAGGTGGTGGGTTTGGGGCTTTTCTCGTAGTAGAAGGAGTCCAGATAGTCAGTGGTCTGGTAGGGGCCTGAGTCAATCGGGTACTCATACTCCTCGGTGTCCTTCGCAGCTATCGGCTCCTCTTCCTCCTCATCCTCAACCTCTTCCTCCTCGTCAACCTCTTCCTCCTCGTCAACCTCTTCCTCCTCCACGTCATCATCGTCTTCTTCCATGTCGGCCTCATCCACCTCATCCACATCGGTGTCAGGAAATGGGCTCGGCGTGGGGGCAGCCACTTTGGCGCTGTGCGAAAACATGAGTCACAATGGTGACTTTACTGCTCATCCTACAACAGCTGCGCGTTGTGTTTGTGTTGTCTTACGCAGAGTTGAGTGTTCCACTCGTCTGGGATGCGAGCATCTGAGGCCCAGAAAGGCTTTCTCTGTCCTCCGCATCTCCTTTAGAGCTGGAACTCCCCCTGCCGGGGCAACACACATACTCGACCCCACGGAAATGGTCTCCGCATGGCAGAAGCATCCCGTAGCTGTGGAGCTCCAGACTGTCTGCAGTGCACGCCTGAAGTAAAAGCATTGCAGCTTACAACAGATAATGACGCTGGATATAAGACTAGAACTTGCTTGAAAATGATTATAATTGCTTATTATTATATATTATTATAATTATAATTTCTTCACATGCAAATGTTTAAAACTGATTTTAAAATGTTACAAATGACACGTGGCGTCCCTTCTCACCTCCTTGGCAATGTTGTGCCAGTAGACATAGCTCTCGCAAGCATCCTTCTGCTCCTGATGGAGGAAACGGCATCGGTCGGGAACCAGCAAGGCTTCGCTCACGTACTCTCCCTCTGTAGACGTGGCAAAGGAGAATGTAAGATAATATCTGGCAGTGGGAGTCAAACTTGAGATTTAGCAAGATCTCAGTGCAGTGTTTGAAAAATCAAACATCAGACAAGGACAGACCAAGAGGATCTAACTGCACTCAAACTCTCTTATATAAAACATAACAAATGACAAATGACGGTGAAGGAGCGTCAAAGCGCTGAGAGCTTTTCTAACTTCCAGCAGACGACTAAGTGCTGCTGACAAGTCAAGAGATGTGATTTCAGCCTGAAATGAATCCAAAAATATTGCATTTAATTCATATATCTGTCTTTTGCATTAGTATATCACAGAGTACACTGTTGTCATGAATAAAGAACGACAGGACAGCTGACATCCCATCTCTCTTCATCCCTGTGAATCCCTTCTTTACTCATTTCTTCATTCATTCATTCACTGACTGCTGGTCTATTTGCCCCCCCTAGTGGCTATTAACCCTCTTTACAATATTGACAAACTGAAAGAGGGGACACAGGGCGGGATGCAAAAACTGCTTACTTCCTGCTATGAAAGGCTGTCACCACGGATTTGTACCTTTTCATAGTAATTTGGCCTATTCCATCTTGTGCAATATAGCAATTTAAAGTATTACTACAGACTTATGACTTTTTATGATAAGTACAGCTCCAAAAACTAAAAAATGCAAAAGAAATGAATATAATTCCTGGAAAAACGTTAAGATGTAATTTGTACATCTTGTTCTGAGGTTTCTGGTGGGTGCATTGTGGAGTGTGGACGTGGCCTAAATGACCTCAGGTCCTCTAGTAAAATAACGGTCTGGTTCTTTCTCACTAATGCAGCTTGAAGAAGTTGTCTGTCCAAAAGGACACAGAACAGATGGAATGTGGAATTTTCAGAATTTGACTTTGAATAACAGAGAGGTGCGTTGTTCTTACCTAGACAGCGGTAGGGCACCACTATGAAGGGGTGTGTCTGGCAGTGACCCCAACCTTTCTTACACCAGTAGGGGATGGTGACAGGGCTTTTTGACTCCTCTACATAGGAGATTGGAAGAGTTGGGTACATCTGGTCGCACATGCAGAGATGACAGAGACATAGAAACAGATGGATGAACAGAACAGAGGGAGAGAGGACGAGAGGAGCAGTGGGAAAGGGACATTTGGTTAAAGAAGAGGTTTGAGGTAGGGGTGGGATCAGGGGTGAGAAGGGGAGAGCACAGTCAGTGGGGAGAAGACTAACAAGGGACCGATTCATGCAGCATATTCTCTGAGGACTTCTACAACGCCGTGCAACGTCTGACACACATTAGACATGGCATTGTAACGTTAACATTTCAAAGACTATTACAGCCTTTCAACATTTCAAATTTCTCATCCTATTAAATTTAAAATGTAGGCCAATCATGTTATGCACAAACCCGTAATGTGGTTTAATAAAGACAAGTGTCTGCTGGCTCAGAGTTTGAATGCGCATTTAAAAAAAAAAAAAAAAAAAAAAACTTTCACTGATGAAAAAACGAAGGCTTCCGTGCTACAGCCATCACAGATGCATAATATGGCAGCTAATCGCATTACACTCATTCAGGCTGCTGCTCGCCAGATCGCATGTGTCAACTCTGGCCTCCAGATGGCGCTTGGTTGCCTTTATTCTTGAACTTCAAAAACTGACATTTCAAAGGAGTGTGGAAAAGTATGTGTACAGGATGTTAAAGAGTACACATATCAGGTAACAAGATGAGGATACTCGGATGATGGTACCATGTGGAATACCATATTATTCCAACACACCAACATCACATCACTATATATAGTGAAATATATAGATTGGATAAGACAGGTGAGAAATTAGAGAAAAGAGAGTTGTATTTGATTTACTGGTAGTTCCTCAGAAACAGCTCTGTCAGTAGTGTGGTGTCAATTACAGTGTGTATAATGTCCTTGGCACTGGTCAGAAACCTACCTCCTGGCAGTAGGACAGGATTTCACTGGGCTCTTTGAAGCAGTCTTTGCGGCCCTGCGGATCTGGCTCCCACTGGCCCGTCTGTGGGTTCATGTGCAGGAGCTGACGGCCACAGAACATGGCGATCTGAGGCTCGGCCACCTGCGGGCCACCGGGTCCGTTTATCTCGCTCATGGCCAGAGCCTAGAGAACATTGGGAGAGGGAGGAGACAACAGAGATGAGAACGGTCCCAACAGCGGAGGCTCACGTTGTGTTTGAAGACGATTCAGGGCACGTAGAGCGCAGTTGGTTCTTAAATGCTTTTCAGGTCACGTGTGTGAAGATCAAAATGGAAGAGCAGGAAGGTGGAGGATGGAAGAAGAAGCTAAAGGAGAAAGGATATGTTGGTGCACAGTACCAGCTTTAAGAGTTTTTGGCAAAGCTAAACATCAGGGCAGGAGGCCTCTGTCGAAATAACCCTGAACATCCCACTTCACGGCCTGCCTATCGTCTACAGAGACAAGAGGAGATGGGTGAATAAGGATGAAGGTGGAAAACAAACAAAAAAAATATCTCCTTCTGCTCCTCCAGCAGCCTTCATGGTTGCCATTATTGATTGTGGGATATGGTGCCTGTGCTGGGGGAGGACCCAGGGGACCCCACATGGAGGAACAAACAGCAGCTCAGGCTGGGAGTCGGGTGTTAATACAGGCTCATTGACCGATGAGCCACTTCACTACATTAACACACGGGCACAGAGAGAGGGAGGGAGGAGAAAGCTCTGTAAACAACACAAACAAGGACACAGACAAAACAGATTTTAGGTGAGTTGACAGCAGTGGGCGCTGGGGAATCATGAAATCCCCCAAACATCATCTGCTCACAAATCACAACAGGTCATGCTGCGCAACCGGACCAACGTGGGTTCATTTCAGAAGAATTTACAGCTGCATTCACAGACATCGATAGTCGAAGCTCCTCCAAACGGCAGTTTGCACCCTTGAGCGTCTGCGTGTCTCATATGCTTTCATCTGTGCAGGCAGACAGACGGATCGACAGAACCCCAGACGACAGAGAACAAACAGTGACGTTGAGCCTGTTAGGAGGAAGCTGCCCAGAGGGAAGAAAGTGAAGAGTAAAAAAATGATGTCTGATCAAAGGAAAGCCCTGCTTCGACCGGCCGAAGCACAAGTGTTTGAAGTTTTAATTAAAATTCATATGGTATCAAATATATGAAGCCAGTGAAGATGTCCAATAAATATAATAAGCCCTGAGCAGTTGCTTCATTCTCATTTCTCTGAGAGGAGTTTGTGTTTCTGCAAGTCTTAGCAGATTTGTACAAATTTCACATTTATTTCCCAAAGCACAGAACATATTTTAGATTGATTTCCTTTCTGTCCTCAGTTGCTGCATTTCAGTGCATCAACTCACTGAGCCATGTTGCTTCACAATACTGGTCTGTCACAGCAACAACCAATAATCATTCGTCAGCACATTTATATGATGAAGTTCATAAGAGAAAAAAATTCTCCTTTTGAGATGCAACTCATTTGAAGCTACTGCTGGACTTTGAATCGTGGATATTACTAAGAAAAGTGTTCCGCTGCCAACATATTTTGGATTCTCACCCCTGCTTCTATTGTGTTGATACGTCAAGCAGCGTGTTGTGATATTGATTACGTGATTTGAGGGGGGTTTCCATTCAATAATGTTTGAAAGAAACGGGGTTTGGAGCTGTAGAAGAAACATGAACTGCACTGAGCTATTTATTTCAAATCTACACCAGCATTTCCTTGCTACACACACACACATATATATATATGCAATTGCCATCATGAATTAACCTTCGTTTGATGTCCACTGAAATCAAATCACAGCCCAGTTGGAAAGAGCATTTATCCAGACGCATTGGAAGGAGATGGTAATGAAAGTGAATTGGTTGTGGATGATGTTACGGAGACAGACATGACTTGACAGTACAACAGCAGCAATATGGTTTCAGCCATGAAGAAAGAAATGGCGTCTCCTCATGTAGGCTTGAGGGTCACGCATGAAATGATGATAAAATCCCCACAGAAAAAAGGGACTTTTAGGAACAGTGCATTACTTCTTTGCTTCCAGTGTACATTGTACATTAGGTTGGACACGGAGCAAACTCTGCAGAAACAGCCTGTGTGGTGAAGCTGCTGAGCTAATGTCTACATGCATATCTCTCTTTGACTTGAGGAAGGTCAGTGCCACAGAGAGAAAAAGAAATACTTCCGGATATTTGAGAAGATAACCTGGCAGCTCCCTCTGGTCTAGCTCTCTCATTTTGCCAGCTCTCCACTACTGCACTTGCGGAAAATCAATGCTGAGCGACTGCAAACTGTATCACCACGCTCCTCTGAATCAATAGGAGTCCATCAGGAGCCTGAGGCCCTGACCTCCAGAACGGCAAGGCCATATGCTCAATCTCCCACATGATACGGAACCAGATTAGATCTCCCTCTTGTGATAACCCCTAAGAGGAACCACTACTGGAGGACAGACACGTCTGTTAGTCTGCTCCTTCTCCCGCTCAGCGCGCCATGAAAGCAGAAATCCTGCTGCTGGTTTGTGATGCAGCGTTGACTGAAACCACACCATCAGCAGACGCTGGTTCATACCGACAGCAGCCAAGGCGACAGCGCTACATGACCATCACTCAGGGAGCTGATGTCATGGGCCCACGCTTTGCAGGTGTGTCATTGCTCCGTGTTCTAGTGGCAATACCGGACGCTGTCGTCCGCGTGTGCATGCTGTTTTAACTCATACCCCAAA
Source organism: Aeoliscus strigatus (assembly GCA_901007665.1). Lineage (NCBI taxonomy): Eukaryota > Metazoa > Chordata > Actinopteri > Syngnathiformes > Centriscidae > Aeoliscus > Aeoliscus strigatus. The sequence goes on along the minus strand of CAAKHB010005519.1, from coordinate 17,062 downwards.
GGGTTTGAGTTAAAAAGGCATGGAATGTGTTTTTCGGTTCATGTAGTCAGATTGTGGAAGGGGGGTTTTTCCCTCTAAAGACAAAAATGAAGTTGTGCAATCACTTAAATGAACAGTTCTGGGAAATGTCTGGCAAGACTGCGCTTGAACTTGTGAAAATGTCAGCATGGTCTCATTCCAAAGAATGTTGAGCAATAATGTGCTTGAACTGTAAACATCGTCACAGTAAACTACGTACAAGGTCTCATATAAAAATATTGATATTTGTTGTAAAACACGGTCTGAAAGACATTCTATTTGCATTGATTTGACTGCTTATGTCTGAGCTTGTGAGAACCAGGACATTTGTTTGCTTATTTAAATCAGTAAACCAGTGACAGAATGTGTTGGGTAAACTAGGCCAAATGGAAAAAAAAGTTTTTCTGTTGTTGGCCAGAACACACGTTTGACTCGGGACCTGAGGCTTCACCGTCTAAACATTATGCTTCTGCACTAAAGGCCAGGGTGCACAGCACCTCTCCATGTCTCCTTTACAGAGCACTGGAGAGAAAGTGTGTAACTTTGTACAGCTCAGCGGAAGACAGAGGAGCGGGTGGTGAAGCGGTTCAGCTACATATCATGTCCAAGTGCTGATGAGGCTGAACAGGCAGACAGCCCAGCAGACACTGCAGAGAATGCTATCATTAATAACAGCTTGGTGTTCGAAAGCTGGAGACATCGATTGACGTTCCCTCTTTCTGCAAGGCTCTTCGGCCTCTGTTTCTTTAATACTCTGCTTCTCTGTAACTGACTCGGCTGCTTAACCCATCACGAGAAAGTGTTCCCACAGAGACAAAAGCACGCTGAAGAGACCTAGTTGTTGATATGATGATGTAAAATCATACTATCATAGCTATCACTCCTGCACTAAAATGTTAGCAATCCAAATAAAAGCCAAGAACATTTAAGATCTTGTGAAATACGGTATTTATGCTGCTCAGAGCTGAGTTTGGGCTCGAGCAGCACATTTACATCTTCTTCCAGCAGCATCCACCCTGTTCTAATTAAATTTTCAGCACCTGTTCTGCCCTTATGTTGCAAGATGACTTCATCCTCAGTAATGATGCAATCTCCTGGCCCTGGCAGGCAAAGCAGAGCAATGGCGGTGGAGAGGAGGGCCCACCCGTCATTTGCCAAAAATGGCACAAAGTGGATGTTTGTGCCATTTGAGAGGAAATTCCCTGAGCACAAGTGGAGATGTAGAGACGAAATGGAACAGAGCTGCCTTTGGTAATTGTTCCAGCTCAAAAAATGTGTGAAACTATATTTGTAA
>CAAKHB010005517.1:0-24363 GCA_901007665.1 Aeoliscus strigatus | reverse complement strand
GGGGGGGGGGGGGGGGGGGGGGGGGGGGGGGGGGGGGGGGGGGGGGGGGGGGGGGGGGGGGGGGGGGGGGGGGGGCACGGCTGTGCGGTTTTCACCCACAACCTCCAGAGCTTCAGCTGAGGAGGAGCCTCTTTACACAGAAGTAAGTCCGTCACGGAACAGTAAGTGCTTTGCGATCTCGACCCCATTTACCGATCTGACAACGTGACACGTCCAACGAATCCCAAACTCACTGAGCAGAGCGGACAACAAAACAGACGGCAAGGTCCTGGGCTTCAGCAGCGGAGAGAATCTATACGCAGGAATCCTCCAGGTGACATACAAACAACACTCGTTTCAGTGCGGCTGACATCAATACCTTTAAAGGGCTATGACGTAAATAACAGATGCTCAGCTGGACACATTAACTGTCCAGCAGTTGATAAGTCACTCAATGGAATTTTTAAACGAACAGTGAAGTGAAGACAAACCTCCAGGTGGAACCCGGAATATTCTAATGTGTCAGATTTATGGAATGTCAACATCTGATTGTGGATTCTCTTCCACACATCAGGGGCCTGTTCCATTGAGCAGGTTTAGTGGAAATCCTGAATTTGTTCATCCTGAAAAGAAGGAAAATTCATGATTTTTCAGTTCTATTTTCATGCAAACTGACAGAAATCAAACGTCTTAAAACGTTTCAAATGTTTCAGTTCAGTTTATCAGTAACTCTGAAACAAGACAAAATCTGCAGCGGTGTCCCCAATCCAGGATCAACAAACTCAGGATTTTCACTAATCCTTCTTTCTGGAACGGGCCCCTGGTGCTAATAGTGCACACAGTGAGGTGTGTGTGTGTGGGGGGGGGGGGTATGGTGATAACAACACTTAATCTCACTGAATACTTGACAGGAAAAAAAACAACAACTTGGAGCGTTTAAACGTTGGTAGAACACCAGCAACCTGTTCACGTTAACATGACACAGACAGAAGAACAGCATGTCCTAACACACCCAGGCTGCTCACGGGCCTGCTTGGGATGGCGCGGTGACTCGGGTCAAGTGTTCCGGTGGTCTCAGACCCCGAGGCTGCACCCGATTAGTAAGGCAAGCTGCTGCCGCTATGCTGCGTCGGCACGGCACAAAAAAAACAAAAAGACACACGTAAAAGTAACGTCTTCGCAGGAATGTGAACAGCTCGATGCGTTTGGCAAAAAGAAAAAACGCACTGTAAAAAGAACTTCAGGAAGGGAATGCACAGAGTGAGTGGTCGAGCCACTCGGACACATTCAAACTATTTCACTGGGCGTCTTGTTTTCCTCCTTCCTACGTGAAGCATTCTCCGCTCTGATACATGTCCAGAGAAACGCTTTAAGGGCTAAGACACGTCCCGTGGGACTGAGCGAACCAATGATTGTATTTCAGTCGTGCCTGTGCGCACGCGCAAGTGCGCCTGAACTTCAAGGCAACGGTGGTGCTGCAGTCGACTGCCAGAGTCTGAGGCACCTCTGAGCCCTGCGACTTCCAAATGCTGAATGAGACACACACACACACAGGTGGAAATCACGCAGGAGTCCCCACACATTAGCTTAGCCAGGTGCTTTCACATCACAAAGAGAGGGAGGGGTGGGGCGGGGTGGCAAGACATGTCTATGCATTGCTTTCTTCCAGGCCATGAGTAAACAGGAAAAGCCAAATACATATGTGGGACTACTGGGAACCCAGCCCAGTAAACATGGCAGCAGACAAAGAGAAAACCAGTTGTGAACCAGTAAGTGCACGCTCTCCTCCGGAGCCTCTCCTCATTTGACTGTGACTACAGCTTTTTCAATTTCTGTAAAAGTGGTGCTTTTGAACGAGCTGGCTGAGGGAGAAACAACAAAAAAAAAAGAACTTCACAACAGGAAAAAACGCCTGAAACAGTGGAGACAGTCCTGTCAGCTCACAGTGTCTCTGGAAAGAGCTCAGGTGGCTCAGGAGGAGACGCGGGGGGTTAACAGATGAACGTGCTCAGGTGGTGACAGACTCTCCATCCACTGACGCAGAGCCGCCGTGCAACATCGGGGCCGAATAAAGCTTAAAAAAAGAAAAAAGAACAACACAGGAGATGTAGAGCAGAATGTGTAGTTTGAGTACGACAGCATGAACGGTGGAGACGATTCTCTAATAACCTTTATCTATTCACAGACGTGGGTGAGTCGGAGGCTGCGGAGAAGCAGAGAAAAGACGCAGAAGAGAACGTTTGTTTGAGTGTCTACGTGTGAATCTATCCAGGCTGCCTATCATGGTACAACATGTACGAGTGTGTGTATTAGAAAAACAAGAAAACGAGTGCTTGAATCCGTCTACCAGCCCTATTTACGTCCGCTGAAGAAGAACGCAGCCTCCCGGAGCCCTGGTTGTGTGTTTGTGTGTGAGGCGTCGGTGACGGCGCTCAGGGCAGTGAACAGTCATCGGGCCCGTCGCTGTTGGAGGCCGTGTCTGAGCCCGCCGCGTCGGAGAGGACGCGGCCTGAAGTGACGATGACCGCCCTCCTCTGCTCTTCCTCGCAAGCCTTCCCCTGGGTGCCCTCGATGTGCTGGATCGCCTGGAGAAACAGCAAGGAGAGGTAAGTGGGTGGCAACAGCGCCCTCTAGTGTCCCAGTTTCTTTAAACCCTCCTGCTGTCTTACTTGGACGATGGTGTCCAGGTTCTGTCGAGATGTCGACACTGTGTTGATAACCGACGTCGGGCCCATGGTTACCACGGTGACATGATGTGACTGTGGGGTTTGGGCAGGTGCAGGGACGATGACTGTGGCGTGGTGAGTCGAGACAGGGGGAGTCGCCGGAGCCATCGCCTGCCAGACGGACAGCAAATAATAGTAATAAATAATAAGACTGATGGGACCAGACGGAGGTATGGGAGCGTTTACTACAGGACATGAGACGAGGACGTGGGGCCGCTGTGACCAAACATTCACGACACGTGGTAGGTTCTCAGCTGAGTGTGTGAATTACTCCGGTCTGGCCTTGGCAGCGCCTTCATAGCGTCAAGGTGATAGAGCAGCAGAGAGCCAGCCCATCACAGTTAAAGGATGGTTACGTGCATTTCTCCAGTACGGGGCGAACCGGGACAAATCTAATCAAATCTAGGATTCAGGAATGCTCCATTTTGAAATAAAACAATTTCATGTTTTAGGTTTATTTTTATAGTTGGTTTTCCAAGAGATCACACATTTATAGTTAAACTTGTGTCAACACCTATTTCTGACACGGACGGCATCTTACTGATGATTTGTTTCACTGCTAATAATTACTGTATTTTTAGAGAGAGGGAAAGGATTCAGAAATTAAACAGACTGTACTCTGTGGGAAAACGTTCAAATGACGACTGTCAAGAGTTCAACAACCTGACAGCAGGAGGAATTAAATTCTAATAGTTCCCCTCAGGGGCCTGAAGGCGTCACCGCGGACTCACAAGATGAAATGTGGTCAGGTTGAACGATAATTTACGTCCTTTAACACCTGATTCTCCCAGAGGGAACCCAGGGCTCTGAGAGTGGATCAACATAACATCAACAGTGGAGGTCAACAAGCTGTACACAACTGGATGTTTTGTTACTTTGCTTGGAAGAAATCAAAATATGACAAAGGAAGAAATCTTCTGAAGCATTCGAGGGGGGGGGGGGGCAACTGTTTCAGGTGTATTTGACCAGGCTCTGCAGTGACGGGTGCTCAGATTCCTCATGAGGGTGACGCTGAAGGTACACAGGACAATGAAAGTCCAATTATTCTCCCCAGGTCCTAATCGTGTCCTTCTAGGGGAAAGAGGACTAACCTGGATTCAAATCACTCTGCATGAACAGCTGGATTGTTCCTTGTATTTCTTCTACTGCTGGAATGATGATTTGATTTTTTGTCAAAACTCATAAAGCGAAAGTCTCCGAGGCATCAGCCATGTTTCCCGGCTGCCTGCCAGCCGGGGGGGGGCAGACACGCGTCACGCTCAGAGACAGGGACACTGCGGTTGTCAGAAGAGAAACGGTGTGATCTGCTCATTTAACACGCTGCTCATGTGTCTCAGCAGCTGACAGCTCCGGACACGGGAGGAAGACCCGGAGTCAGACTAGTACAAATCACATCAACATGTCTCTACACGTAAGATAAGACACATCACCCACACAACAACAACTTGTTTTTAGACAATCTTCATTTGCTTCAAACTAATTTTCAATTTGAAATAAGCGGAAGAACCAGCCAGTGGAACAAGATGAAAAACACATGGTCCTACTTTTATGACGTGAAAACAAGTGAAGACTATGTTTTCAGGTGATGTGTGTTATTTTATACATTTATATTTCACTTCTTTTCACTTCTTTATTTCCTACGTACCCCACGTTGGAATAGAAAGGATAAAGTTTAAAGTGATGCCTGTGTTTGAAGTACTTATTTCACTGCCAGTATGGAACCGATACGCGTTAGTTTTGATTTACATCACCAATGAGGAATAAACCCCAAAGGATATCGGACCAGACTTTGCTGAAACGTCTCCAACCTGTGGGCTGTGGGCTGGAGTGAGGTCCCGCTCCAGCTGCTTGTGCTGCTGCAGACAGATGAGGCTCTGTGTCTGCGCCTGCTGATCCTGGACCTGCAAGGCGATCGCTTTCAGCTTCTCCGGGTACAACTGGGCATCCAGTGAACGCATCTGACCCCCCCCCCCACACACACACACACACACACAGAGTCAGCAGGCAGGCCAGGTATTAGCCAGTGATTGATGGAGTCTGACGTCCTGTCCCTCACCTGATCTTCCAGCATCATCCTGACAGAGCGCTCTTTCTCCAGCTGCTGCCTGAGCTCGATCATCTCCCTCTTCAGGTCCTCCGTTTTCTCCTCCTCCAGGATGTCCGGTGAGCCGATTCCTTCGTCCTTCTCCTCGGCGCGCCTCCTCTTTGGGGAGGAACCACTTAACTCCTGGAGATGGCGGAAGACGTTGACAGATAAGAGAGGAGCGTACAGGAGGACGTTCTGTGACGGCGATGCTTCACCTGTATGATTCGTTTCAGCTGACTGTTCTGCTGCAGTAGCCGCGTCTTCTCCTGCTCCAGAGTAAAAATATACTCTGCTGTCTGTTGCAGGATGGCAGCCTGTCGAACGCAGCGGGACGAGTGTTACTTCAGAATCAATCTGGACGTCAAACCCGTCGTCAAACCCTCTGCCCCCCACCTTGCTGAGCTTCTCTCCATCGCTGTGTGGGATGAGTGTTTTCAGTGACTGGAATCCGGCGTTGATGCTCTGCATACGCCGACGCTCGTTGCTGTTGGCAATCTCTCGGCGAATCCGCCGCTCCTGGTCGCGGGCTGTTTCTGGGGTTAAAGGAATGTTGGCCAGACTGAGGAGGAAGAGCGGGGGGGGGGGGGGTTGTTAGCTGGAGATGATCTATGAACCAACCAACAGGGCAGTTTATCAACCTTACATGATCACCATTTACACGGCGACTTTAGAAACATCTGGTAAAACCATTTGGACAAAAAATAAAACAAAACTCATAAAAACTTTCAACAAGAATCCACCATGACTGACTGTGTGGTACTGAAAGTAATCCTTACGTTCCTGACCTGGATGGACGACAACCAGCCCGTGGCCATTTGTTCATACGGTGTGATCAAACCTGTGGCTTAAGCTTATCTTCTGTCATTGGTGACCTTTGCCCTTTGATGCAGAGGGAACATCTGTCAAGAGTTTATTCTTTCCAGCGTGGATTACCCTCAGCTGCCTGCAGGTTCTTGACACTTTACCCATTGACATTTAACTTGCTGCGACAGGGCAGCAGCTAGTTTGCATATAAAAATTAACACAATTTGACGATTCTAGTGTGAAGATTTGTACATTTAATGAACAGTTTGAACTGAATCTCTTCATTTCATGTCACATTAACATTGTGGACGTCCGTATACAACCCAAATATATGCAGAGTGCCGATATTATGCGCATAATTAACTAATCCATAATGGAGGATGTTATAATTTACATATTTAAGCATTCATTTCTGTTTATGTCTGTTTTTACTGCAACCATTGCTTTTTTGCTACCTCTTATAGGTCGCGGTGATTCCTGATTATTACAAACACTCTGCAGTCTGACTGGGATTATAACGGAAACTTGAGGTTTTCTGAGATCCACTCAGGCCCAAGTCTTTAAATATTTCTACCCTGAAATCACAGCGACTCAGAGCCATAAGCTGTAATTCAATTGACGGGTAATTCCAGGCAAACTTCCTCCTGTATCGAGCTCAGTATCTGTGGGACCCTCTCTCGCCAAGCTCTTATCTGTACTGACTCAGCTGCCTCCGTGCAAATACTGGGAACAATTGTGCAGACACAGATGACAAAAGTTGTTTGTGTGCACGCGCGGCGGTGGCACATCCAGCAAACATGTCCACTGCCAAAACATGACCAACCTGCTCTGGACTTCACCATATCTCACAAACCAGGACAGAGGAACAGCTCAGGTCCCAGGGAGAGCACCCAGAAGTCGAAAAATAACAAGCAAGAAAAGGATAGATTCATTGGATTGATGAATCCAGTGTCAAAGAGTTGAAATAGAATGCTTCGCTTTCACGGTAAACTAAACAGATTTGGTTTGTGATTTCTAAAATTCAATAGACCAAATGATCACTTGCACAAAATAATCAATGATGATAATCACCATCAGCTTGACAGCTGTGTGGATTCAACATGTAACAGTGTAACAGCTGTCCACAGGTAAGAACAGCACAGAATCCCCCTCTGCAGGAAGCTGAGGGTCTTTGATGTGAGCATACTGATGCATATCTCTCTTTGCAAGTGTAATTTTATGCACAACCATCTGTTGGGGCAGCAGCATCAGGGCCAGTAAGAAACTCAGGGAGTTGGTACAGAAGCTGCAGGTTGTGGAGAAAGAAAACAATCTCACATCTCAAGCAATGACTGTTGGTCAGACAGTGATTTCAGCTCAATGTTCCTACAGCTTCACTCTAATAAGGACAAACAAATCATTGCTGGTCGGCATGACAGCACTTTACATAATCTCTCATTAGAGTTCATTTGTAGGAGGAATATGTACCTGATTTTTTTTTTTGCCATATCTGCTTTTTTTAATTGTTGTTGCTTCATTTCATAATGAGGATTAACAACTAACTAACTGTGCAGTCCTACTTGCTAAAACCTCACTTGCTTTTGAACGTCACATGCAGATTCTGATGCAGAGGTTAATGCGGTGTGTTTTCTTCGTTGTGCAGGTATTCGTAGTGATATGCAAGAGAAATTGAAAACGATAAAAACAGCACTACATTTCCCAGACGCCCCGTGTCGTCGTCACAGCAGCAGCGGCGGCATATCCCTCCGCGTCTCCTCAAGCAAGGCTACGGACGCATCAACGGGCCTTCCGCGACTTACACACCCCCTTATTAATAACGCCACTTGAAATTTTCCTGCCCCCACCCGAACGCAAATTGTCAATTTTGACAAACACAGCAGGTGAAACGCTCTCTAAATTCAGTCCACATAAAGTCCCCTCGTCTTCGCTGGCCGCAGAACAGCCACCGTGCTTCGAGCAGATTCTTCGTGTCCCCCGCCATTACAACAATGCGGCAGGCAGCATGGCAGAGGTGCGGGACGAAAAGACGCAGTGGGGACGACTCGTTAGCGCAACCCAGCCGCGCAGAAACACCAGCAAAACTATCGTAGCCTCTAGCGTCGGGTACTTTGTCAACATGTGTGCGGTTTAACGGGAGAGTGAAGGAAAACAGTGCGCCGGAAACAAACGCCAGACCACCTTGATCCTTAGCACAAGCCACAAGCATGGCCGCACTACCCACAATAACTTCGGATCGCTCGCAGCGAAAATCGCTTGCGCCCCCGTCAAATGTGGGAACAAATAAGCCCGTTAAGACCACCAATCACGCACATGTATGTTTGTCTCCTTTCTCACGCCAGCCACAGCGCCATTTGAGTGTCACATGGGTCCAATTTGAGGGTATATAGAGCGGGGATGCGCCGTTGAGCGGAGGAGCAGCGTGGTGAGCGGGGGACCACGTGGTTTGTGTTTGTTAGCCGCAAAATGCACCGATTTCACCGGCGAACGTGAGGAAAAACACGGCGGGGAGGACGGCCGGGTCTGCCCCGGAGTCCCCGCTCGCTGGGGCACAATATTCGCGCAGTGTTTGTGTGTAAATAACGCCCGCAGTGGCCGGTGAGAGGGTCGTGTACACAATAACAGATGGGATCGAGCATGTTGGGGTCGATACACACCTACAGAGACCTCCGATCACTTCTTTCTCCGTTTTCCTATAGTGTTGCAAGGAGGGCACCTTCTGAGCGGGCACCATGAAATACTCCATGCTCGTCGTTCTCCAGTTTGGTCCCCCTCCCACCTCCTCAGGAAAAGAAGCCACAGAAAAAAAACAAAAAACAAAAACAGTCACCGTGGTTGTAATTTAAAAATGAGATAAAGGTGACGCGAGAGGCCGCGTAAATCCCGTGATGACGCCGGTTCAACCCTCCGAGCCGACCACGTCCTTCGGCCGCGTTCGGGGACTTGGAGGCGGCTGGGAGTTGTAATGTTACTCGACTTCCAGCTGATGGGGTTCCCTCGTTGTGTGTGGCGCTCGGTCCCTCTCTCTCTTTCTCTCCCTCCCCTTTGCTTTCTGCCCCTGCATGACCGTGTGTGTGTGTGTGTGTGTGTGTGTGTGTGTGTGTGTGTGTGCCGTGCGTGTGTACGCGTGTGTGTGTGTGTGTGCGTGCGCGCAGCTGATCGCTTTCCAGGCGGGAAACAGCTGGTCGGAGTCACACCGCACCACCGACGGCCTCCTTCCGCAGAGACGGCGGGTCTGCATGTAAACAAAGGACTAGTTGGCGCAGACAGGAAAACACCGCATGTGGAGCGAATTGGACTCGGGCGCCCGCTGGAAGTTGGTGTTCAGTGCTGACGTAAGCCATGTTTTACTTTACGTTTTTTCCCTTTCACATCAACTGTAGTAAAACTGGGGGTGCGTTTCTAAAATGGAGGTCAGCGATCGGCAGTTATTATCAGTTGTCTGTTATTTTAGAATAATTCATAGTTTCTATTCCGTTTTTAAATATTATTTTGTACCTTTTTGATGCATGTACATACACATATTTGCCTTTGTTTGATATTAGCCCCTGGTTATTGTAACTAATTGTATAAGTATGTCTTAAGTCTTACCTTATCTTATCTCACCTTACCTTAAAGCACAGGAATTATGTTTATTCATGTTTACAGTATATTATATCTATCTAACTATCTATCTATCTATCTATCTATCTATCTATCTATCTATCTATCTATCTATCTATCTATCTAGATATTGTGATTTTCTCTCTCGAGATAAATTCAATATCTGTCTTATCTAATCATTTATAACTATGCACAAAGATGTCAGTAATGGTCTTGATCTTCGTTCCCCATCCTGCTTTTTCCACTGTCTGTTCAATAATCTCATAGCTTCCAGTCACTGAAACATTGCTGCTGTCTCTGACTTGCAGCAGGTTCAACTGGACAATTATTCTTTTCTATTATTTTTTTTATGCTCTAGTTGATGTGCTGGAAGGTCTGAGACCCCACATCTGTGTTCACCTCCTGCTGATGTGGTGGAGTCACACACAAAGACTGACCTGACCCGTTTGCTGTGTTATGGAGCAGATCTATTAAATGGATTATTTTTTAAAAAAGTATGATTGATGAACAACATTGATGAACAAAATCTCGGAGGTCCACTGAGTTCAAGGAGTCTTCTGATGTTTTCCGCCCCCTGTTGGTGAGTCGGGGAAGGGAACTGATTTGTAAAGAGAGGTTAGGTCAGAACATCTATGCAACACTTGACACTGCTGATCATATATATTATACTGTATTTTCTTTTTTATATGTTAATTAGTTTTGTCAATATTCGTCGACTTCATCTTAAATAACTTACAGGACTGCCGAAATGACCACGACTCCTTACATGCGGCCTTTGGTTAAAAATTACCTTTAACCTTGTCTATTCATTTATTACCCGGTAAGTGCAAGTGAGCAGCTGAAAAGTGACACATTTTTAACATGGGAAGTGACTACATTCACTCAATTACCATTTTACTCTAGTTGACTTCAGTCAAGTAGTTGTATACATCCATCCATTTAGTACTTTACCCCTTTTTATTTTCAAGTTGTCAAATCTAGGTGTTCCCAAAGTATGTCTGTCTCTCTGAAAATCCAACATGGCACTGTAAAAAGATGACCAGTGAGTCATCACCATCTATAAGCAGTGTTGGGAAAGTTACTGTGGAAATATAATCCGTCACCATTACAAGTTACCCTGTTTAAAGTAGGGTCACTAATTACACGTAATGACTTTTTAAAATATTGACTGAATGTTTTGTGTCAAGTGTCAACACCGACCAGTACACAAATCCTTCAACACATCAATCATCATCAATCGTTATAAGTCGTTCAGATACAAAATCTTGGCCCCCAAAAATAAACTGAAACATGTTATTCAATTTTCACATTTGTCTCCAGTGATGTAGCAGATTACAGTTGTGTTTATTTTACGTAACACTGTTACATGTAACTAGTTACTCGCCGTGGTGTGGTGGAGACACGGCAGACTTGGCCTGTGGATGGAGGGGGGGCGCTGAGCGAGATGGCCATGAGGATCCAGAGAAGGGAGTGGAGGGGGAGGAGACAGGGACTGCCCACGGCGGAGGGCGGAGCAGTAAGCATGCGCTGAGCTGGCAGACTCTGGGCTGGTCCCTGGGCTGGCTGGGCTCCGGGCGGCTGTCGGTGCGCCTCAGACGGTCGTGGGGGAGACTTCCATCAGCAGTCGGTGTCTCCAGGAGGGGACAGAGGCAGCACGTAGAGGAGTCGGAGGAGGACAGGGAAGACAAGACACCGCTCCTCACCTCGGCATCTGGAAAAGCACCGAAGAAGAGGGCGACGATCCCAGTTCCCCGCCGCCAACCCGCCCTTCTACCAGCCACTTCGTGCCATCCCTCGGGTCTGAACCGGCCCCCACCCCCAGGAGGACCCCGACCACCCGTAGGAACCCCCCACCCCAGACACACACTTGACCAGCGTTGCCACTGAGCGATGCGCTTTGAATTTCGGAGGAAATCACCTCTGCGCCTCTGACGCACACCGACCACCGGTCTGTTTTCCTCCCATTGACGGCTCTGGGTGTTGACACGCTTTTCTGACGGGTCTCCAGAGGTGTGACAACATGCAGCTCACATCATCCCACGGTAACAAACGCGCCCGCCACCCCGTCGACTAGTGTTTATTCGGACAAGCAGCTGTCACAGGCTGAGCTTCTCTTTCCCCCGTTCATGCCTTCGAACCGTCCGGATCATGGTCCGGGAGCGGACCGCCTCTCCTGACACATAGTGACATTCCCTCCAGACGTGTCACTTCTGGCTTTTAGCTGCATTGAAACAGAAATAAGCGACCAGTTGACACTTGACACCGAAGGCGCCACAGCTGCGGGACTTTGCTTGCGAACTTTGCGTCGGGAAGAGGGGGAACCGAGCCGGAGACACCTCGGCCATTTTCCCCTATAAGGTAAGGCGGCCCGATATTCCATGTCAGTCGCGTGTGTTGCTTCTCCTGTCGTGTGTGTGTGTGTGTGTGTGTGTGTGTGTCCACTGCTCGGCTGTGGAAAAATAGAGGAGTTCAAGCAGGGCAATGACCTATTTTCTGAGGCGCTCCAGCGGTGCGCCCATGCCCCGCAGCACACCGACATCCGAGGCCAGTCGGCGGTGACAATTCTTTCATTTCAGCGCACACTCGGTTTTTTTTTTCCTTCTGTAACTGGGCGTGCAGGAGCTCAGCGACAGCCAGCTGTTGTGCAACATCCAAAGCTCTGTGATGTTGTGTCACAACATCTGATAAAGAGTTCAACGTCTACAGCCCGCTGACACCCACCAAAGGAGGTGGGCGACCTCCAAACACCAGCAAGCACAGATTCCAAGTCAATTTGACATTTACAGCTGCAGATTCATTCTGGGTCTTCTTTTATGGTCTGTTGAGTCAGGAGTCTTTTGCGACTTATTTCCACTGATGCTGGTTTTGTGTGCGCTAGTGCAGGGGGCATAGGATGAGCACAGGCAGAGCGGCCCAGATAAAGAGCCATTTTCCTCCAATTAAGCAATTCTATGTCCCTAAGCCTCATTGTGTGCACACTGGGACAGGGTTTGGGATGGACCTTCTCCCCATTGGCTGCCTCCCATGGGCCCATTGTTCCTGAGGATGCCAGGGGAACGAGCTGGGCCCTGCCAAGGCAGACCTAACAAGCCCTGTGCTGGAGAGGAATAAGGCCCGATCATTAAAAAGCCTTCGACCACAATGCCGATCGAGGCACACTCGGGGGGCTGCAGTTGTGTTTTGGATCAGAGAAGGATGGCTGTGTGTTAGGTGGGTCTCAGAGAGGAGCTGTGTGTCACGCAGACAGACTATGAGCGTGGAGAGGAGCAGCAAAAGGGGCTGCTCAGGCTCACGGCGGAGGGAGGACATCCATCTCCCTCTCTCCTCCAGGCACATGCTATTTAATCTGTTACCCCTCTCTGAACTGTGAGCACAGGTGCTCCTCTCATCCAGAGCCTGGCTTTGTTTACCCAATCAGCTGATGATCGGGTTAGCGGCAGGTCAACTACCATATCCGTCTGAGAGAAAGAGCAGATGGAGAGACATCCATCACCAACTCAGTCAGAGGAGGCTGGTCTTACTTAGCCGCACTGTCAGGGCAGATGTGCACATGGGCCCAGCGGTGCATCTCTGTGCTGGCATTTCACGCTCACCAGATGTGTCGTAGCTGCACATAGTCTCATCCTGAGTAGAGACTTTGTCTACATTTGTCTCTGGGGGCAGCAGAGGTTTGCTCAGAGTTACAGGTGTGACATCACCAGCAGTAGATGTATGTTCCACCAGTCTGTGAGATCAAATCAAGGGTGTGGTCCTCATCCCTCTCCCACATTTTCCTTGTGTTTTCTGATGTTGGCCCACGCCAGAACTCTGTGACATCATACCTCTGAGGTCCTAAACCGTGTGAGGGGGAAACCCCCGCCTTTACACTGGAATTTAATGCTATGTCCTGCGCCAGAGAGCACGTTGCAGAGGGATGGTTGGAACCAGAACATCTGATGTATGGAGGAGTTCAGTTGACGCTTACGTTAGACAATGACACCCTCTAATAATAATGGCCTTTGTCATAGTTTCTTCTATTCTTTTTTTTTTTTAAGACAAAAACGGAATCAATTCATGAAGAGCTGACTTAGTCAAGACCAAAAAATAAAAATAAAAGTGATTATTGAAAGAATGTGACCATCTCCACGAGTTAGCAAACAAAACTTGCCGTGTGTTGCGGTACCACAGGAACTGGATTCACATCCAGTTCGCTACAGGGAGGAGAGAAAATATGGTTGTGGGATTGCTGCTGGTAAATCTCTGGAAGCGGTGCAAATTGCGCAGAGGGAGCCAGTGTGTGTTAATATCCCAGCAGGGAGCCATAGCTGCTGGGGATTACGGTCAATCTGAAAGGCAACGCAGCAGCAGGGGAGGAGGGATTATAGTGGTCATTGAATGAGGCGGCACACGGTGGAAACAAGGCATCTAATGCACACTCGCATTTCTTGTCACAGGGGTCGAGGTGCTTCCCGTGACAGGCACATCCTTTGTGTGGCCTCAAGCCCTCAAGTCTCACAATCGTAACAATCGCTCATCACATAAACACTGTTGTCAAGCTCAGCATGTTAAATACCTCCGCCATTAGTGTGTGTCATTTCCTTCACTGCCCTGAATGGGAGTCCTTGGCCTTGACTAACATCTCAAATTGAAAATAACTCTCCCATTGTTTCCACAAAGTCACTAATCATTTCCCGGTGTGCAGCAGTGGAGGTGACACTCGTGTTTTTCGGAGCAGTGTGGTGTGATGTGGGGCCAAGCTCCCGGACCTATACATTAAGAATAGACAAAGCAGACACACACAGGCTGACTCACACTAACTCGCGAACTTAAAGAGACCACGTCGCTTTCTGGCAGCCTGAGCTGACGGGCCGGGCATTTTTCTCCAGTTAAACTGTAACCACTAATCACCTCATGGCCTCAGCGTTTCCTCCTGGAGCAAACCATTGCGCCGTCCCCAGGGTGGTGTTAAAATGTCCCACAGGGAGGGCTACGTGGTCGGCCGTTAGAAATCACCTGCGTGGTACGTCGCACGTGACAGCCGGGCTCTAGCTCCTTCCATGAGGATCTGCAGCGGTGGCGTGCAGGGGTCAGCTCCTCTGCGGGTCTGTGAAGCCTGCATTTCCAAAATAAACACAGAGAACTCAGTGCCTCCCTCCAGCTACCCCACCCTACCTCCTCTCATTCTCTTTAATGCTCCGTCTGTGCTCGTGAGACAAGTTCAGCTCGCAGACGGTTTGCAGAACGTGTCTCGGGCAGAGTTGACGAGGACAAGTTCAAGAAAGACAGGGAACAAGGAGGAGTGGAAAGTCCATTAACGTTCTCACAAAGCCCATTTTGGGTTTGTTTCCAACAGCATACTTCATATTTAACCTGCAGATGATTAGATGATGGAGTGTTGGACTGTAGCTGGAGCCTCGTAGGTGCAGGGAGCTGTACACAGATGGTTTGTATTATGTTTACTTGCTTGGCCAGTTTACATTCAACAACAACAGTGCAGCATGGCGGGGGTGAGGGGGGGTTGTGCATGTGTACGTTTGCTTGTTTGAAGAGACAGAAAGGGAGGGGTCATGGGTGAGGAATAACATGCTGCGAAGGGAGCGACGGGGAGAGGGGCTGGGTGAGGCATTGCTGAGAGTGCTCATGTCTGGACTTGGGCCTGGCGTTCTGTCTGGGCATATCCAGTCCTGTCAGCTCGCCTCCAAACCCCCCCACACCACCACCCCTCCATCCAGACTCTGTAGGACTCCATCTCCTTCTTGCTTTCTCGCTTTTAACTCTGCTTTTTGTTCCCTTTTTCCCTTCGCCCCTCCCTTTGCACTTTCGTCTCCCACTTTCCGAACCCCCGGCAGATCTCGTTATATAAGACTTCATCTTATACATCCAGAGGAAAAGAGGGAGAGACGCTTGGCCTGTAAGTGTTTACCTTCTCTGTGGTGTTGTCCACATGGTGCCAGCACTAATTTAATTCACATGTACTGCGACTGTTTTCTCTGATGATGAGCTCTTATGTAATTTGGAAATGTTTTAGGTTTGAGGTTACATTTCGAGAAGACGAGTCCATGAAGTACACTTAAGTTGTATTTAATAACAAGCTTTTTTCACGGATGAAGCAGTCAGATTCCAGTCTGCCGAACCCGACAGTTCAGCTCTGCAGGCTGCAGTTCAAATTAAAACCTTTGTCAGGATGGAGAGCGCGCTCACCCCTCCCTCGTCACCCTCACCGAGGCGCCCTTGAGCAAAGCCTCTTGCTCCAGTGGAGCTGCTGGGCGGCCCCCAGACGTCCAGGTGTGAACCCCAATGAATCTCTGCTGAATAAATAAGGTTCAAACATGTTCCACTCGTCAGTCATCAGAGCGTCGCACCGATACCCAGAGTTCCTTCAGCAGATTTACTGCAGCCGTGTCCCACAGTCTGCTGGCACAGACCTGGCTCTCATGCACCCATCCGGCCTGAGGATGTGGTGTCGGCCGTCAGGAAGCGCGTCGGTGAGCGTGTGAGCTCCGGGTTCTGCATCTGCAGACAAACTCTCCTGCTGCGGCTTCTCTTCCTCCGCTGGCACCTGCGATGGACCCCCCCCCCTCTCTCTGCGGGAGATTTAGTGTTATGTTCTAATAATAGTGTTCATGCAGACGTTGATGTGCCACCCTGAGGATGAGCCCGGGTGTCGACCCCAGTTAGCTGGGCGATTTCTTCATTTCTAAATGTCAGTGATTGATTCAGGGCAGAGGAGTGTGGAAAAGCATGCGCACCCTTCTGACCTTCACAACTAATTGAGACCTTCGCTTTGGCTTCAAGGCTGCCGTGTAGAATTGCATTTGTCCGTGGTACATTTATCAGTTTTATCGCCACTAAAATACAGAATCATCTTTCTGGGGTTTTCAACGCGTTCCATAAAGACTTGGCCATGAATTTGGAGCAAACCGTTTTAGCGTCTCTCCATTTTACCGCATTACGCAGAACTCTGTCTGTCGCCATCCCAGTCAGCCTCCATCTGTCCCTTTGCATCTGTCTCTCTCCCCCTTTTCTGTTTCTCCCTTTTTGAGGGAGGCCTCCAAAGATGAAAGCTGTAGGGTGGAGCCGGTCACACGGTCGGGGTGGAACACAGAAATACACAGAAACACTGAGGGGAAAAGGCCGGTGATAGAGTGGGGACACGAGGGGAAAGAAAAGACTGTCAATTGACCTTGTCTCATCGCCAGCTCTGCTGCTGGGAGGGGTGGAGGGCAACTCAGGGAAAACAGACCCTCCGTGAGAGGAGGGGGCGAATGTAGGGCCTTAGTTGTGTGTGTGTGTGTGAGAGAGATGCTGAAATGAGGTGTAGCAGACAGTATTTTGGTGGGTGGTGGGGGGACACACCCACATTTAAAGAAGCAGGAGCTGCTGTGTTTGCTCCCCAGCACACATCACGTCAGCTGGCCGGCTAATTGCATTCTGCTGTTTTGTATTTCGCCCACTTCCTGTTTTCAATATGCTTTGGTTTTGGAAGCTGAGCGCTGCTCCATCTCCTCCTCCTCCTCCTCCTCCTCCTCCTCCTCCTCCCGGTGCCCCCACACACGTCTGCACACACACACACACACACACTGACAAACACACACACTGAAGGAAACACTCCCCGACCAGAGCACATCTGGGTGGAACCCTCCCCTGCTTGGTGCTCCCCCTGTGCGGCATGACTGGTGCACAGGTGTCCTCAGCCCCCCCACCCTACTACACACACACACAGGGAGTGGCCACGCAGGAATACCGTAGCGAGGGAGGTGTGAAGTTGCAACACGTACTCAGTCGGCCTCAGCAGCACCTGACAGCGATAAGGACAGCACCCTCCGTCCCTGCCCCCCAGCCTCCCAGAGGCTTGTTGCATAAAGCTGTTTTTGGGATCATGTTACCCCGGCTATTGAATAAGGAGACTTTCCAGGGAGGGAAGGGAGTTCAGTGTGTGCAGTGTAAAAAGGCAGAATGGGTTCGTTTCCCATGTATGCCGTGCCATAATATCCCTGTCCAGGAAATGACTGTGAGACAGGAGAACCCCTCCCACAGCTGGAGCGCTACCACAGCGTGCTAAACCGCACTCAACACTCAGCCAGCGTGCCGTACACCCCCGGTTGTACACGTTGGTCTGCACATTCGTCCGTTTTCTCAGCCTCAACCTTGAAGTTGTCAGCAGGGGATCGACTGCAACCGGTGCCGATCGGACCGCAGCCTCCACACGCACAAGTTATTAATCTGCCCCCAGTTTGCCGTTAACTGTGTGAGCTTCAGGAAGAAAGAGAGACTTCTGGATCGGCTCCCGTCGGGCCTCCCACCCAGTGGCTCAGAAGTGGAGCTAAGGTTTTCACCAGTGGCGTCTCAGCTGTGTGCCCCCACTCCGGGTTCGACAATGGCCTCAGGCTTCAACCCTGACCTGTGTGGACAGAGTGTGCACCGCTGGCCTTTTGTTGGCGTACGTCCTGACACAACCTGGTATTTTAAAGGTTTAGGCAGGTGCCAGCGCTTTGCATTCCTAACCTGACCTTCTGCTCATTAGCGCTGCTGTTGTGCGGTGGCGGGGGTGGGGGGGTCTGTCTTTGCACAGATTGTTAAGTCGGGTGAATGTGTGTATCTGGCATTACAGTGTGTGTGTGTGTGTGTGTTAGTGTGTGTCCATGATCAGAATCTGTATATTGCCAAGTATGATTGTACATACAAGGACTTGTCTTGGCGTGAGGTGCCATATATATGTAACATAGAATAATGGATAAACAAAAAAAAAAAAATCAAACACTGCATAGTAGCCTAGTATAAAATAGCCAAAGAAAAGACCCCCACGGATCTGTCCGAGTTATACGGACACAAACAACAGCAGATTTCCAAACTGGCAGGCATGTGAGTCAGCTGTTATGACAGCTTTGAGCGTGGGAGCAGCGACAGACCGTCACTTCCGAAATTCAAACGCTCTCCAGAAACCCAGCAAACAGACCTCTGGTTGTTGGACTGACTCAAAGATCCTTCAGTACCTTAATGAAAACAGCTAATGGTCCAAAGGGTCCCTGCACACTGTACAAAAACACTGTTCCCCCACTTGAAGGAACGTGTGAACATCATGTAAAACAGGGCTGTTAACTTTTATCACTGTACTTTTCCCCTCTTCCCTCAGCTCAGGCTGTTTTCTGCTCTACCTCATTGGATTGGTTTCTCCTCTTCTTTCTTTCTCCACCCTCTTGCTTTCCTCTTCTGTTGCTTTCCTACTGAGCACGGAGTGGTGACGCCTCTGTTTGGCCGGCCGGTTGACTCCAGACCCTATGATTGCGTGCAGGAGTCAGAGGATTGCATCACTGCCCGTGGGGAGAGGCCACAGGAATGGTCTGAAACGAGGGGAAACAGCAGAGAGGGAGGATTGTCGATAAAGGAGCGAGTGATGGCAGACGATGGGGAGAAAGGAGGAAGTGAGGAGGAAGTCAAAAGGGACCAGAGCTGAGGGACTTGGTGCAAGTTTGTGTGCAAGACGGCGGGAGCAGAGATGAGAGACGGGAGGCGCCAGTTGGTGCGAACGCTCTCACCAGGCTGCAGGATGGATCTGAATGTCAGTTAAAACATCGATTCTCCTCTGTCCCCTGTAGACTCCATGTTGGATGGTTTACTACCTGATAATCTCTGTTGGAAATGTAGAACGGCGACGGGGACACTTGTACATGTGTTACGTTATGTCCTCTGGTATGTCCACTGGGGAAAGGTTCCTACGTAGAGGTACCTAACATGACTCTGTAGTCGTAAAGGTCGGTGTGATCACAGCAAGCCGGAATATTCTAAACTGTGGATGGAACTTAGGACAGAAATAGTGTCACATGAACAGATGATGGGGAGGGAAAGAAGCTCTGACTAAACATCTAATTTCACGGTGTGAATTACTCTTTATTGGCATTTTTATAGAGGTACCACACAGCGGGGGGGTTATTGGTACACGGTTGAGCTGTCTGTAGGTGTGAATGGATGCAGCAAAATCTTCTTCTTCTCGTCTCACGGGTGGCGGCCGGTCTCCTGCTGCGTTCGTTGGTTCCCGCCGTTCTTGGCTGTGCTATGAAACGGCGCTGTCGTGAAATGCCCCACGTTATTGTGAGATTACTCACCGCCCCCAAAAGCTGACAGTAGCACTGTTCCAAGTGCCCCGAGCATTGTGCAGGTTTAGACGAGATGCCACCCTCTGGGTGCCACCCTCTGGGGACGATCTGCTACCACACTGCTACATCGATCGTATAGACAGTTGTACACTAGTACAGCCACGTGTAGCTGGTCTGAATGGGAGTCGGTGGAAGGAAAAAAAAACTTGACACACATGTTCCTACACGTGGGCGCTCAGTCACATACTGTACATGTCCCACAGCCGCTACGATGGAGTCTGATGCATTGACTGTGGCTTTGGGGGAAGTTTCCAAACTCACTTGACTGATTACTTTTATTGCAGTATTTCCACTGGGAGGCACCGTGACTGTGACGGCGTTAGTCTCTGCAGTCCCTCGGAAGACGTTCCAGCGGTTTACGGTAGAGGCACACATCCTTACACTGGTGGACCCTCCACCCAACCATCTCCGCCTTCTTTTCAAGAGTCAAGTCAGGTCACTGTGTCGTGCAATAATCCCGGGTTTTACCAGGCCGCGAGGCTTACGGACACAATGTGAAATCTCAATCAGACGGCTGTTTATAGATCCTTCCGGGCCTAATCTCACCGCAGGGCGGAGCGAGTGTGACTGCTGCTTTGTTGTCACATCTGTCTGAGCGCTGTGAAGATGCTGCTCAGACCACACGTCACGCTGAGAATCCCTCTCATCTGTCAAATTCATCCTGTTCACATCAGTTGTATCGAATGCACAGATCCAGAAATATCAGGGCTGCACGACACGACAACTATTAACAGGTAACAGGAGAAAAGCAATATTCAGAATGGCGATAATGAAAGTCTGACGATAAGTCTGGAATCGTAATAAACCCACTTAATAAACACTTAATGGACTTTTTTTTATTGAACTTGAACTAACCATAACCAGAAATGAGTGTTTTTTTAATAAAAAGTCACAACCCCCCACCGCCGACCCCCCCCAACTCAGATTCCCAAATCAAAAGTGTCAGTGTGAAGTTTGAATCAAAGAGAGAAATGTTGCTTGAATTGCTTGTCCTTCCCTTCTCGTCCAGCAGTCCTCTGACAGCAAACCACCAGTGTGACCCGCCCTCCCTCGGCCTCCACCCTCCCACCCCCACTCCTGGCACCTTCCCTCCCTCTCTGCCTGGAATTCCTCCGTGTCTGAGCGTTTTGGCTGGAGGCCATCGGTAGCTCGCTGAGAAGCTTCCTGTTGCACTCTCCTTCCTTCACTCCGTCTGTTCCTCACTCTTTCTCTCGTCGTCTCCCGTCCTCTCCTTCCCTGCTCACATTCTCTCTTCTCCTTTGGATGATCCGGCCATGTGTTTATTTATTTCTGCCCATTGAAACATGGGACAGCGTGTGTCTCTGTCGCAGCTGTTTTTGCTCCAGTGCTCCTGCAACTTTATTTTCTTCAGCAGTTCTTCTCTGCTGGCTGCGAGCGTGCTTCTATTACATAATCCTGTGGATTGTTGTAGCAGTTGGAAAGAAGGGATCTTGATTTACAGTAAGAGAAAAGTGGGCAACACTTGAACTGATAGGTTTGGTGTAGGTGGTTAACCCTTCATAGGGCACTGATTGAAATACTTGGACATCCAAAACTTCAACCCCAGACAGTTAATAGGGGATATTATAGGACTATTTTATAAGACTTTTTCTCATTTGTTGTTACAAGCCAATGAAGTGATCATATGTGGTTTCTTGATAATTCAATAGTTCATAAGCGAGTGTATATATATATATATATACATATATGTGAATGTACACAGAGAGAGAGATGGCGATGGAAGTCATCAAATAAGGTTCCTCACCCTATAAAGGGCTAATGCACAATAGAGACAGAGGCCGACTTAGTGCAAGAACACTGAGATGACGTTGGAGGAGACAAATCAAACGTGAGAGGGACACAAAGGAGAGGGAGAGAGAGAGAGAGAGAGCGAGAGAGGGGGAGAGAGAGAGAGAGAGAGAGAGAGGGAGAGACAGAGAGAGAGAGAGAGAGAGAGAGAGAGAGAGAGAGAGAGAGAGAGAGAGAGAGAGAGAGAGAGAGAGAGAGAGAGAGAGAGAGAGAGAGAGAGAGAGAGAGAGAGAGAGAGAGAGAGAGAGAGAGAGAGAGAGAGAGAGAGAGAGAGAGAGAGAGAGAGAGAGAGAGAGAGAGAGAGAGAGAGAGAGGGAGAGAGAAAGAGAGAGAGAGAGGCCCAGAGGAGGAGTGGAAACTGAGGTTTGCTGTCTGAGGAGGGCTCAACTGTCGAATATGTGTGTGTGTGTGTGTGTGTGTGTGTGTGTGTGTGTGTGTGTGTGTGTGCGTGAGCTCCATCAGGTGGGTGGACGACGCTCGTGGGGGATGTGAGTGTGTCGGTGGAGGTGGGGGTCACTGCAGCAGTTACCTCCAGAACAGAAAGGTGCAGCCAGAGAGTGACAAGATGTTCACAGAGAAAACAGGAGCTTTTCGCTCTGATAAGAGAACAACAATTGTTGACGTCCATAGCTCGAAAAAAACCCATCTCATTGGCAGTCAGTATCATTGCCCATGTTTCGTTCAGTAATAATTTCATCCTTGTTACTAATCTCACCTGACTTTCAGAAGAATTGAAGTTCTCCTGGCGATGAAAGCAGACTGGCAGTGGGAACTGCTTTCCTTTGAAGCACGTAATCTGATTATTCACACAGACTTATCCGCAGAAACCCACTTAACGTGTGCCAACGGTTAAGAAATTCCTCCTCGGCTACAGATGGAGAGAAATGTCTGGGGTCAAAGTTCACACCACACCCCTCCTGCACTGCACTCAACCTTTGACCCTCGTCTCTTCCACCTGGCGGATGGGAAAACCAGCAGGTCTACAAACGACTGACGCTGCAAGCGCAGGTCCTCTCACAGGCACTAAAACCACAGAAACATGTTGCCGATGAGTTGTTGGCTTTTCATTTCAAGTCTTTGTGAACATTATTCGGTCACATTTTAATGCAGTAACGTGCAAGAAGGTGTTCCACCACATGACAGACACACGTATCACTGTGACACTGTTACACAAATCCTTTCATAGCAGAGTCATATTGAAAATGTGTCTCTGAACATTTCATGTGTTTGAGAATTGTGACCTGCATATGTACTGAGATGAGTCGGCTCTCTGGAGGGTAAATGAAGAAGGACATGTGAAGAATGATCATGTATTGTTGCTGGACTGGTCTGATATGGTCCATTACTGTTGGTTTCAAAATAAAAGTCTGAAACAATAAGCAGCAGTGCTGTGTAACTGAGACATGCGGTGGTTCTTCTAGGGGTCAAATCCTTGTTTTTAGGTCAAATATATAGGTTTAGATGTCAGTACAGATGTTTTACTGAAGGTTTGTTTTGTTGAGAACGAGGTGCAGCGGGTGGCATCAGCAGGCGCTAACAGTTTTATATGTGAAATGAATGATGGTGACTCGGTGACTCAGAAAGCAGGCGTTAGCGGGAGGATTCCTCCTGTCTGTTTGTGTTTGACAACGGCAGGTTAAAGCTCCGTAGAGTCATAGAGGAGAAGTGGTTGTTGGCTCCATGTTCATTCCTTGTGTGTTTGTGTGTGAGAATGAAAGAAAGAGCAAAGAGCCCCAGGGAGAGATGACTTACCTCCGACAGACCACCTCCCAGGGTCACGGCAGGAGGGAGATTGTATTACTGCCAAGCTCAGAGGGAGTCACACAAACACTCACACACACACACACACACACACACACACTCACACACACACACACACACACACACACACACAGTTGTGCTTCTATCGCTGCTTCAGTGAATGTTACACTGATACACATTCATGTCCAGACGATCCATAATCCTGATTGACGCGCGCCTAAAGTCCAGTCCAGACTAAGATTCCAAGCTCAACAACTCCACGAACCCACTTACAACCGAACCGTCCCACCACTCCATTTCACACTGAGGCGCTGAGCTGCGACTGTGAATTGTGACCTCAGGTAAAATACTGATGTTTCCACTTCAAGCCTCAGAAGGATTTGTCCGTGTTCCTTTCCTCCGTTAGCACAGACACGCCCCACGTGGGTAGCAGCTCGCAGCTGATTGGCCAGAGCGTTAGCAATGGTCTGCAACCATGATCTGATTGAACAGGTAGAATCTTCTGGAACTTCTAGGACCGACCAGCACCGAGGAGCAAAGGGACTGTTCAGACGGCTGACACTGTTGCTGAAACCACTCTGTGGCTCCTGGAATCTGGTCTGGACCGGCCTTAACCCAACAGCTAACCCGCCCTTCACCTAACCTCATAACGCTCACCATCATACACCTCTGACATCACCACAGTTTGTCAGCCGGTGGGGTTTGCCGTTTCCTATAATTTCATCCTGTCTCCGTTCTAATTCCCTGCCGGCCGCTGCCAGCAGACCAACATTCCACAAACACTCGCCCCTACGCTGCTTGTGGCTCAGACAAGGAGAGCTAATGGTCTGCTCTACTCGCAGTCCGGGTTGGAATTTGAATCAAGATGTGACATGACAGTCCAACTCACAATCCAAGATGGTGGTGGAATTACCTGTGTTTTTCCTGTTTTTGGACATTTGACCTTCTATGTTGTGATGAAAGTGGAATGCAAACAGCTTCTTTTTTTTTTTTTTTATCCGTTGTTACAAATTAGGACTCCTGCAATAAGACCTGACTCCCACCTCTGCTACCTCCCCTTTCCACCAACCGTCCCACCTT
Source organism: Aeoliscus strigatus (assembly GCA_901007665.1). Classification (NCBI taxonomy): domain Eukaryota; kingdom Metazoa; phylum Chordata; class Actinopteri; order Syngnathiformes; family Centriscidae; genus Aeoliscus; species Aeoliscus strigatus. The sequence continues at coordinate 385 of CAAKHB010005517.1, read as the reverse complement.
TCTCACCCCCTCTGACCACAGCACACGTTCACCTAGTCACAGACGACGATTTCTAGTGTCACTGGGTGGACGGTGACCCGGGTTCTGCAGAGGTTACTGAGGAGGACACACACACACAAACGTCTCTTTGAGGACTCCACTTCCACCTCCCTCCATCCTCGCCGCGGCCCCAACCGGTCATCCCTCCTGTCCTCTCGCTCTCCCCTTCAGCCTGTGTTTACTCTGCGAGAGCGAGCGAGGGCCCAGTGAAGGGACAATGCAGCCTTTCAGAGAGGCTGTCGACCCCACTGCTGAGCAAGAAAGTCTGCATGGGGGCCAGCTGACACCCCCCCCCCCCCCCCCCCCCCCCCCCCCCCCCCCCCCCCCCCCCCCCCCCCCCCACCTC
>CAAKHB010005516.1:0-31612 GCA_901007665.1 Aeoliscus strigatus | reverse complement strand
CCTCCGTCGTTGGGGTATGTGTGTGTCTGTGTGTGTCTGTGTGTGTGTGTGTGTGTGTGTCTGTGTGTGTGTATGTGTGTGTGTGCGTGCGTGTGTGTGTGTGGCCATCAGGTGGCACCACATCGCAAGTCAGTGAGCGTGCAGGCGTCAGAACCTGATCCAGACTCAGACCAGTGCGTTGCCAACAGGTCCTTGTTAATTCTGTCACCATGGCAACAATGAAATCTGTCAGTAAAGATGATGGTTAGGAAGTTAGAGGAAGTGCTGACAATCAAAGCATCTGATTGTTTGCTGCGCTGACCTTTGACCCTTGATCAAAGTGCTTTCCAGTGCAGCCTCTTTAAAACACACACACACACACACACACACTCACACACACAAACCCACACTCACATGCACTTAGTCAGACACACAGAGAACTAAAGGAGGGTCTGAGGAGCTCACCTGCTCACTGGTCTACCTGGTGTTCTGTCGTTGCTCTGGAGCCAGCGTGGGTCAGGAGGTGCAGAGAGGAAGTGTCATCTGCGACCTCCCTCGTCTGGTCCGTCAGAATCCGGCGGAGACGTTCCGTCGTGTCGTACCAAAGGTCCGGGTACGTACAGTCATCGCAATGGTGTGTGGAAGCATGTGACTGCCTCCATACAGATGTGTGATCCAGCTGTGTCACACCTGTTCCACATTTCTGACTCAGGAAGTCCTGAATGGATCCGGCTCTGAAATCCATCTGGCTGCTGCCGCGTCCTTCTTGACCATCCTGCTGGACGACATCGTACTGATCCACACGCACACTTACTCCATCCTGAAGACCGTCCTCCTCCACCTGGACCACCGAGATACAGGTAACGACACCAGACACACGCTCACACTGGTAACAACACCTGAGGGTGACGTTCATGTGTTCATGTCCAGTGGTGAGGAACGCCTGGCTGGAGACGCTGCTGTCGGTGATCGATACTTTGCCGAAGGAGACGATCAGACAGGAGGTAACTGACCAGGACCATTGATCCCTGACGGTGACATCTGACCAAGGACTCAGTCAGAAGACGTTGTCCTCTGTCCTCTGTCCTGTGTCCTTGTGTCCTTGTGTCCTCTGTCCTTACAGGTGCTGAGTCCTCTCACATTCAGTCAGTCTCACGTGTCTCATTCTCTTCACACTCGACGGGCAAACTGTCGCATTCTGGGAAAAATCTGCTGCAAGTTTGATTCTCACATGTGAGCTGCACTGAACACACACACGCACACACACACACTCATGTCCAGGTGCATCTCACCTGCTCTGGTCTCTGTCAGAGTCAAGAAGGAGTTGCTCCCGTTGGCTCGATCGCTCTGTAAAGACCCGGAGTCTGACGTTCGAGCCTGTATGTGCCGTCAGCTGGAGAGCGTTGCTATGGCGATCGGGTAAACACCCTTCCACACTTGCGACAAAACCTGGACAAACCTCTGGACTATGTGAGCTCCTGTCCATGTTCCAGGGTCGACCACACCAGCACGGAGCTTCTACCCGACCTGGTGGCGCTGGCAGGAGACGCGGACGTCTGCGTCCGCCTGGCCGCCGTCGACACCATCGTCAACCTGACGGAGATGATCGGCAGAGGTGAGCGATCGGACAAAGCTCGGCCAGAGCGGCACGTTCTAACGGGCCTCCCCCCTCCTCAGACGACAGACTCCGTGTTGTGGTTCCTCTGGTCATGTCAGTGTGCGAAGGGTCGCTGCAGGCGGACGAATCTGTCTTGTTGCCTTTGTCGTTCCAGTTTGGGAAACTCTGCATCGGACTGGCAGGTGAGACTCAGAACCAGGGTGTGCATGAAGGTGACACGAGGCAAACAGTGCTTCCTGTCCACGTTGAGTTGAAGTTGTGTCTGTGTTCAGGCTGCCTGTCAGACGAGCAAAAGGGCAGTCTGCTCCAGAGCTTTAAGGTGCTGTGTGCAGCCGGTCTGCCGACTGACGGGAACCAGACGGCCGTGGTCCGCTGCAACTGCTGCTACAACATGCCAGTAGGCGCACGCACGCACTGCAACAACATTTCAAACAGTAACACACAGCATGCGAGTGTCACGTGGTGGATCTTCTCATCTTCACGACTCACCAGAACATGGTGGCGTTTGCTGACTCGGCCCACTTCCTGTCTGAGCTCTACCCGTCCTTTAACAGTCTGTGTTGTGACCCGGACGCCAGCGTTCGTCAAAGTGCCGCGGCCAGTTTCCACCAGGTGTGTTCTCTGTTTGATGCCTAAATGTCAAACGTGTCTGAACGTGTCGGAACGTGTCGGAACGTGTCGGAACGTACAACAAACGAATGACAAACGTACCAATGTTCCATCATTTTTTGTAGATTTGTTCAACAGTTTGACTCAGACTATACTCACACTGTGGATCCTCCTGTTTTTCCTTGGTCCCGCCCTTTCCTGTCAGGTGGTGAAGCTGCTTGGGTCAAATGTCCCGCTGGTCCACAAAGAGCTTCTGTTTCTGCTGCAGGACGACGCTCTGGAGGTGAGAGGTCACAGGCAGCATCAACCTGAAACGTGTTCATTTCATAAATGTTCTTTATGTTCTCGAGGTGTTGGATGCGCTGATGAATAACCTGGAGGAAACTCTGCAGACGTTTCTGTCGCCAGATGTCAACCTGATGTTGGCCAACAAGGTGATTCACTCTGCTGCTCCTGCTCTCTGCGTTACCTTGTGTCTTCTCCGTTAACTCGTGTCTCTGTGTTCACCCGTGGTCAGATCCCAGACTTGCTGTCAGCTGTGCTGTTGGCCGAGCAGAAGGTCGGTGGTTCTCTGCGCTGGCGGCTGCATGAGAAGTTGCTGCAGCACTGCCGCTGTCTGGCCCGGCTGCTGCCCGGAGAACTGTTGCATCCGAGTTTCTCCGCTCGTCTCTTCGTCATCCTCACCACCAACGTCAGGAGCACACGGGGACACAATGCCACCGGTGAGACGATGGGGCCGACAGGTAAACTCTCCTCTCGTGGTTGTGATCGCAGAAAGTCCTGCCGGTGCAGAAAGAGGCAGCTCGGACATTCTGCACATTCCTGCGCTACAATCGCAATCCAGAGCAGCGCCAGGAGATGATGGAGCGGCTGATCCAAGGTCAGATGTTTTAGGTGTATGTGTAAGCACTTCCCACCAGGTAAGAGAGGAGTTTCACATCGTCGCTGTCTGTCTGTGTGGCTCCTCAGATCTGGCTCAGGGGCGGAGTTACTGGAATCGTCTAAGGTTCCTCGATGTCTGTGAAGTTGCCAATGACATTTTTTCCAGCAAGTTCTTCAATAAGCACTTCCTGTTCCCGGCACTGAAGTTAGTCGATGACCCTGTGGCCAATGTCAGGTAACTTCTGTTGGTTGTTGTTATAAAGTGTCCGACTGTCACTGCATTTAATGCAACTGTCTGCCTGTCCGTCTGTCGCTCAGGTACAAGCTCTGTCAGTTGTTACCAAGGTTACGTTCATCACTCTGCCTGCCAGCCGACAAGCAACTCCTGCAACAGCTGGAGTTTTGTGTCCAGAAACTCCTCTTCACTGAGAAAGACAAGGACGTGGTGGCCACTGTCCGCAAGGTACAACCATTGTTACTATTGGACCGTTTTAGGGAGACGAGAATGGCCTGAGGGATGGAGCCACCAACCGAAGTGCAGATGCTCTGAGAGACCGGTCCGGACCCAAGTACTAATGGTACTTATGTTTTACAGATAGTGTTGGAGTTGGACAAATTGGATCTCACAGAGTCCGTAAGCAGTGTATGGTCACTTAAACCGCATGTCTAGAACAAATCACATAAAAGTTGTTGCGCCCTCACATAACCTCCTTGTGCCTTCATCCCGTGTTCATCGGTAGCTTCCCAAGAGACAGGAGAAGGATTTATTGGACCTGAGGAAGGAGAATGAGGGGACTCTGCTTGTGGAGATGGTTAGTCAAAGCCTGCTCGTCAGGAGTTTGAATCCCTTTGGTGTGTCTGAATGGAATCTTTTGTGTTGTCAGGAACAACTAGAGTGCCACCATATCGAAGAAAAACACGACCCAGAAAAACACACAGAGAAGAAACGTGAGACACTCTTTTTATGAACCTGAGTTATGGAGCAAAGTTGGACTCAACCATGTTTGTTTGACAGGAAGAGACAGTAAGACCAGTCTGTCTGCCACCAAATCAATGTCCATGTCCTCCTCTGGTAAGACCACCGACCTACCGCAATGGTTTCAGGCTTTAATCATGACGATGACAATGTCTTCTTATTGTTGAAGGTAACGACATGAGGAGGGCTAAACTGTCCAGGAGTCGATCCCTCAGCAGCCATCCGACAACAAGATCCAAACCTGTCAACCTGTAAACCTCAGATTCTTGTTTATTTTAAACCTTAACTTAACATCAAGTTCCAGCTACAGGATCTCAGGTGTTTGAGAGAGATAGCTGGTCACAGGCCCAGAGTTAAGGCGTGGTCACAGACCCAGAGTTAAGGCGTGGTCACAGGCCCAGAGTTAAGGCGTGGTCACAGACCCAGAGTTAAGGCGTGGTCACAGACCCAGAGTTAAGGCGTGGTCACAAGCCCAGAGTTAAGGCGTGGTCACAGACCCACACAGTGGGAAGTGTTCCTGGTCATTAGTCCCAGTGTGACACATTTTGCTTGGTGTTCAGTTACTGTTTTTTTCATTATTATATTGTAATCTTGTTGTCTATGTACTTGCTTTACGTTCTGTTCTGTGTTTCAGGAAAGTAAATGATCTGAGAAGTTCTTCTGGATTTGGGACAGCATCTATATCACAGAGCAAAGGTTTCAACTATGTACATTCCCTGAATTTCAGATCAAAACTGATTACAGTTATCGGAATTAGTTGCCGCCATTGTCTCAAAAATCTCTTCCTTTGTTTAGATGATTCCTTGAGGACTACCTACTTCACCATGGCAACACTTTCTCAGACACAGTCCACCTCCTCGATGCCTGTCCTGATCCATAGCAACAACACTACCCTTCTAAACAGGTGCAGTTCAGGTGAACTGAGAAGTATCACCATAGATCAGATAGATCATAAAACCAGTTCTTTGGATCACTGGAACAATTTAATGGACCAGCAAACCAGCAGTGCTGACCACAGAGACCATAGGACCGGTGCTTTGAACCAGAGAACAAGCACCATGGACCAGAGAGACCACAGAAGTACAACCCTGAACCACAGGACAAGCACCATGGACCAGAGAGAACATAGAAACAGTACCATAGACAACACAACACGCACCATGGACAAGAGAGAAAATAGAAACAGTACCACAGACTACCGGACAAGCATCATGGACCAGAAAGAAAATGGAAACAGTACCACAGACTACCGGACAAGCACCATGGACCAGAGAGAACACAGAAACAGTACCTCAGACTACAGGACAAGCACCATGGACCAGCGAGACCACAGGACCCCTTCCCTAAACCATAGGGCAAGCACTAAGGACCACAGAGACCAGAGAACTAGTACTTTGGACAAGCGCAGTAAATCAATAGACCAACACACTAGTGGATTGAAAGACAGCCAGACCAGAAGACTCCTCATGTAAGTTCAGAACCCTAATGTCTCAGTTTTGTAATAGTAGTGAGAAATTGTGTGATGATGCAGTGCATGGATGTACGGATGTATGGAGTACTGGTTCTGGATGTTGGACTCGTGTTTGTAGTCTGCTGCTGTTTGGACCAGTTCAGTGGACAGATTCTGAGGTCTAAATCTTGTCTAAGTCTGTGGGCCATGTGTGCTGTCTTAAAGTATGAAGGTCATTCAAGTTTGCATCAGTTTTAGAACTGGTCTCCGTTACGTTTCACTCCACATTTAACAAAACACACGATCTCGGCCTTTAAGGGTCAGGGTTGGAATCAGCCAGTGGTGATTCCACTATGCAGATCTCAGTCACTTTCTGTTTTGTGTTTTAATGTGATTTCCTCTTATTTCCATTTGGCAGAAACAGGAAGTCAAAGTCTTTCACTATCCAGTGAGGGCAAGACTGAGGATGATGGAGTTGACGCCTCCTCTGGGCCACCAGACAATCCGCACATGGCAGCTTCATGATGCTTCAGGGACGTTTCCTAAAATGCGACGTGACCAGATCTGACTGCGATGTAACCATCAAATGCAATAGATTCCAATGGTGTTGCCTGAGAAGCCCAGTAAACTGTGGCCATAAATATCTGGTGTGTTGTCCTGTCCTGTCACTTCCCTCATTTTTGTCCATGCGTTGTCAAGATAGTACAGAGCAGGTCTAGTAAAATTGTTAATCCTGGTAAATGCATGTGTTTGAATTCAGTTTGTTTCAACTCTAAAAACTGGATTCTGCAGCTTTCCTCATTCCAAGATGAACAGTCTCAGTTTTTACTAAATCTGCTTCCTGGAACGCCCCCTGGTGTGCGCATGGAAAAAAAAAATACATTTATTATTAAGCACATCACATCACAAGAACAAAATGACAAATGCTATCAACACACACACACATACATAATAGCATATTTAGCTAGCACTGGCATGTTAGCAGTAAAGAACATTCCATGACGTTCCATCTTCTATAAATCATTCAGCCAGACAAGTGAACACAGGTTCACATTAAACACGCAGTGTACATCACACATCCACCCTCCGTCACTGACTGGATACACTAACCGGAAACATCGTGACACTTGTGCCAACGGCCAGAAGAGCAGTTGTTTCCGTTTCACAGTTCATAAATAGTCCCTTGCACCAATCAATGTCAATCAACCATTCAAGACAACAACTGTAAAATGTGTCACCTGTTAAACTCGCTGCTTGACCCTTAATCTGTTCACTGATTTTATTTTCACGTATGGAACAGAAGAAGTTGGTGAAGTTCCAGCATCCAAGTTCATTGTATTCTTCAGTTTACACACAGGGAAACGTTTCCACCTACACTTTACATAATTACTTATGTGACAGCAAAACACAATTACTAATCATATTCAACTAATCCCATTGAGCTGGACGATGAAGCCTTTAGGAACTCGACACGCCGGACGCTAACAACGCTAACGATCTGTCTGCGTCATCTCTGCTGACCACAGGAACAAGCTATGCCACTGTGTCCTTGGGCAAGACACCACACCCACATTGCCCCGTCTGAATGTTTGGTGGTCGGAGAAATCGGCAGCCATGTTTCCATCGGTCTATCCCGGGGGGCAGCTCTGGCTACAGACGTAGAATCTGTGGCTACAGACGTCGTTGACCACCATCAGGTTATGAATGTGGAGTAAATGAATACTGTAACACTGTAAAATGTCTTTGGGTGTATAGAAAAGCGCTAGATAAGATGGATTCGTTATTATCGTCGATCAACCACTGATCAGTTGTTGATCACATCATTAGTAGTATATCACCATGACAACATGCCTCCTACGTCTGTCTACAAACAATATATGTGCGATATTGATGTTAGCATGCTAACAGTTAGCTGAACCAGGGAGTGGGACGAAGCGAGGGCGCAGGTCTTCATTTGAGGGTGGGGTCAACCACTCGTCCCATCAGCAACACGCTTCCGCTCGTCTCCTGATAGACGAGGAAGATGAAGGGTCTGTTGATGGTGAGCTGAGGAGGGCGTGTGGAGAAGCTACCTCCACTTCCTGTGGTGTCAGTAGAGCTCTGCTCATCTACGGAGATTGTGGCTTTATGGAACACCTGAAGACAAGGACAACAGGTCATCAAAAGGACAAGGACAACAGGGCATCTGGGATCAGTGGCATCAATCGTTTGACAAACTCTAACATAAATAAATAAAACTGAAAATAGAAAGTCAGTTCAACTTCACAACATTACTCCGTCGTCGATCCCTCTGTCCTCAGTTCCTGTCCTCAGTACACATACTTAAAAATTCCACTCCTAAAAAGTTTCCAATCAACCAATTACACTCACCTGTGTTAATTTTGGGCCTTTAGCTCCACCCATGTTGATGTCAGCGTCGTCCTGAAACACCTGGGTGATGTCTAGAGCCTGCAGGACGTCACTGAGGGAATACGAGCGCTCCAACAGGAAACGAGGCAGCTGGACCTCTAATTTCCTGTTTACACCAGAATGAACCAATGACTGGAGGGATCAAGATGGACAACAGAAGGAACAAAGAGAGGAAGGAGAGACACAAGAACTCACGTCTTCTTCAACTGTCTGATCCAGGTCTGGATCTTGTCCACAGTCACGTCCTCCTCCACAGCATGGATATCCACATCTTCATCAGGCAGCACCACCAACATAGCCGCTCCATCGGCCACTGACAGCTTCAACACGCCCACTTTGAGCGATGGATCATATGCCAGGAAGAAGCTCCCCGCCCTGAACATCATGGGCACCATGACAACGTGGTATCTGTCCACGTAGAAACGCTCGTCTTGGGTCAGGCTGGAGTTGAAGGACGGACTGAACGCGGCTGAAATACAAACACATCATCACATGTCACAAAGCCCTGCCCCGAAAAGCCCCCGATCGATGTAACAGACCCTGGTAGGACGTGGCGGCAGCCAGCAGCATTTGGGTTTGTGGGTCCAGATTGGTCAGCAGATCCTGAACCCCGGTCTGCTCCTGGGCCCAGCGGTTGACGGTGTCGGCAGCTTCCTGCGGAGCCGAGTAGGTCAAAGTCTGAACCTTCCCCCCGAACTTCGTCTGAACCAGGTCCAGGTAGGCTGGGGACACCTGAACGTCGTGGGCAGGGAGGATGGCCACAGCCTGCTTTAGGCCAGTGCCCACTGGCACTTTCCCGAGACTCTGAAATAGACCTGAAGGAGGAGATGTTATAACTTCCTGAGAAGGTTCACAGTCATCCACGTCATGGTATCTTACTGGGTGAATTCCAGAACTCCATTCAGAGGAGTCAGATCTCTGACAACTTGAATCAACCTAAACCCTAAGCTCTAAATCTATCACTTCTTACCCTAACCCCTAATCGTCACCCCCTAAACCGTAACCCTAACGTCTAACACCCAACCTTTACCCCTAGCCTCTAACCCTAACCACTTAACTCTGAGCCTAAGCCCTCACCCCTAAACCTAACGTCTAACTCCTAACCTGTAAACCTAACCCCTCAACCCTAACCATAATGTCTAACCCCCAACCTTTACTCCTAACCTCTAACCATTATCCCGTATCCCTTACCCGTCACCCCTAACCCGAAATCCTTACACCTAAACACTAACCTCAGTCCTAACCCCTAACCTGGGAGGAGCTGAGGGTCCAGTCCGCTCAGACTGAGTCCCTGCAGTAGCTGTTCTTGAGTCGGCCCGCTGGTGGCGCTCAGCAGAGCGGACAGGCCGATGGACATTGTGCAGGGGGACAGCAGGACGTTGTCATCGGAGCGTCCAGCAGCAACACGATACAGACGAGCGGCGAAGTCGTTGTTCCTGCTGCTCAGGTCCTGGGTGGCGCCGTCGAGTGCTGTCTGACAGCGCCCAGAGCCCAGGAGGACGAGGAGGCCGAGGACAATGATGGGGGAACTCATGTCTGCCACCTGGAGGAAACCACATCAGTCATCAGCCCATCCCAGCTGCAGGAAACACGTTGGACCGTCGCCAAGGCTGATCGGTCATGTGACCCGAATCAAGGATGTAAACACAAACGTCTACGACGTTTACGTCACATGACGACATCAGTCACATCACGATGTTACGAGTTCTTCAGGACCTCGCGCCGCACATCTCATGACGTCATCGACCAGGGGTTTCATTTGGTGGTCGACCATCGCCAGCTACCAGCTCTTATCAACACGCTCGTGCAGGTTGTTGTTGACGTCAGCAGCAGTGAGCAGAGAGCAGGAAGCACACAAACCTTCACGGGTGTCGCTGGTCCCTTTGTCTTCGAAGCTTCACGAACTGCGCGTCACCGTCAAGCTCGAGCCCGACTGCACCGGAAACAAGCTCACTTTCCTGACAATTGGCGCTTCAAAATAAAAGCCACATTGAGGCTTCCGGTCGATACACACTTCAGCGTTCTATTGCTCTGAGGGTACAGTGTGTGAAGGTTCGGGTCAAGGGTCACCAGTCTTTGAAATTGCTAGCTACTCCAAAGATACCAGGTCATCCAAAACCAGAGTTTCATACACACACAGTTTAACTTGAATTAGAATCATTCATGAAGGACCATTAACTGCGATATGAGGGAGGAAAGTTTCAACATTCATCACTTTATTTCTCCAAGTTTCATTTTCAAATGATCACAGTGCTTTTCTTTTTTAGAACAGGCCTGCCGGTGACCTGGTGACCCCTGGTTCACTGTGTCCTCAGTGTGTACTGGACTCAAACTGCCCTCAGCCTGCAGCTAAAAGAGCTAAAGCTAACAGACACCAGCAGCCAATCACATCCTAGAGCACACGTCTCTGATCACATCGTCCTCACTATCTGATGTTTGTGTGTTAACATGATAGACTGTAGGCACACACACACACACACACACACAATATTCAAATCATAAAAACCCTCATCAATTTGTATCCTTAATGAGCCAATGTGCCGATCTATGATAGTGATTTGTGTCATTTTATTGCTTCAGTTCATCCTTCATCTCATTTTTGAAACAGGAAGCGTGTCATTGGTCACATGAGCGCTCCCTGCGACGATCGGTCTGCAGTGACTCCTCGGACTCCCTCCCTCCACACGGCCACATCCTGTCCGCCTCGGGCCAGGTGAGGAGCAAACTCCACCTCCACCCTGCGTAGGCTGCTACGTTGGTCTCCACTGGCGACGGTTCCCTGGAGACGGTGCATCATCAGCCGAACCATCACCTGACTGGCCCAGGCCAATCCGAGGGCGGGGGACACCTGAGAAGACTGAGGACTGAGACAGAGAGGAGAGAGATAGAAAATAGTGTCACTTGATTTAGCTGCATTAGCTAGAAATCTAACATGGAAGGACAAAGATCCGTTCTCACCCCAACGTCTGGTCTGAGGAGCTGAAGACGTCCGTCACCTGAGACACAGGTCGACTCTTCACAACATGTCTGTTTCACACTGCTGACAGCGTGTGTGTGTGTGTGTGTGTGTGTGTGGTATTACCTGGTTGATGCAGAGGACGGTTGTGTCAAACTCCTGGGTCAGGTGATGCAGAGCGGACGAGACGTTCAGCATTTGTCTCGTCCTCTCCGACCAATCGTCGGCTCCGAACTCGGACCGGAACAGAGACGCCACCGAGTCCACCACAAGGAGACGGACCAGACCACGAGCCAGCAGGAGGGGGACACGCTGGGACAGGCACGTCTGCAGGGACGCCTGAGGACACAGGAGAACCCTCGTCTGACACAGGAGGTGACGTGAGCGGCAGCACTCACCAGATCGGCAGCGTGCTCGATGTAGACGTGGTCCCCGAAGCGGAGGCCGCTGGTCACAGCCGCTGGGACGTCAGAGCGCTGACTCAGCTGACCTGAGATCAGCTGCTGCAGGCGTCTGCTGGGGAACCGTTCCTCCGTGCACAAGAACACGGCTCCTGTGACACACACACAACTATGTCTTTGATTTTGAGAAACCTTGGATCACATCATGAGCACCTACTGGTGGGTGGAGCCTATGATCTATTCTGTTTGCAGCCACCGGGGGCGCTGCAGACATGGTGCGTTCACTGACCTGAGGCCAGGCCCCCGTGCCGCTCTGGATACTGCACAGACAGACAGAGCTGCAGAGCCAGCTGGGTCTTCCCCACTCCGCTCACTCCTGACAGCTCAGTGATGCCCCCCACAGGAAGACCCCCCCTCAGCAGCCGGTCCAGCAGCGCGCAGCCGACGCTGAGCCGCTGGCTGGACTTCAACTTTTGACCCCCCTCGCGGTGCAGCAGGAGGACTGGAGACAGAAGCACTCAGGTGAAGACAGTGGACATCCCTCGGCCCTGCACCTTCTAGCACCTTCTCACCTGGGACCGGAGGGTTCCGTCTGCAGACGGCGGCGGCAGCAACCAGCAGCTGCTGAACATCAGAGCTGGACAACTTGGTGAGTCTCTGAAGGTCCGGACCGGAAACACACAACACGTCCCTGATGGACTTCACCTGAGCTGGAGGAGAAAAGCAGCGGAAGCGTGTGACTAAGGCAGGAGATGCCGTCGGTTCGATCCCGAGACCAGTCTGAGTCTTAGACCCAGAGGAACCGCCTGTGAACTCTGCAGAAGTTTGAATCAGGTGTGACGTCAAACATGGCGGTTCACTGCCCCTCCACTGTCCCTCTCCGAGGACAGGAAACAATTACTGGAACGCTGGGTGTGATCGGTTTGACCCAAACGTCATCGTGCTGAGTAAAAATCCTCCCCAGCTGCTGCTTCCTCCAACAACACATCTAGAAGACACTGGAACAAGTTCTAATCTAACTACCAAGTCACTTTTGTGTTCTTCATTTGGAGGTTGCTATGGAGACAGAGCAACTGCGTGATGCTCAGCCTCAGGTAGAGCTGCCCACCTGTTGAACACGACCACTGGTTTTCTAAGTTGTTGCGTTGAGTGGCGTCATGACGTCACACCTCACCTCTCCTGACGGCCGCGGTGATCCTGGGGTTGAGCTCCAGCTGGTTCCAGTCCATCGGTCCACCGAGGACATGTTTTCTCACTCACATGACAAACACCACAAACTGCCCGCGCGAATGTGACGTCATCACTCACCGCCAGATCAGCCCATTTGTTCGAGACCGGAGGGACGGGGGGGTGGGGGGTGTTTCCGGTTCGGAACGACTTGAAGTTCCAGCCAGTCGCTTTGCACATTCCTCAGAAAACACATGTAAATGTGAAATCACGACAACCAGCGGTCAGTGTGTGTGTGTGTGTGTGTGTCCCCACCCCGCCCAACGTGACGTCACTCCGATGCGCCACAGCGCCACAGGAAGTCCAATGTCTCACAACAACAATGGAGGTTTTCCGTCTTCACACATTCACCCTCCGTATGAATCGGTGAACGAACGATCCAGCAGAGGATCCTGTTTCTGACTAGTTCCGGTTCTTCGCCCATCACGTCAGCTGTGATCGGAACCGGTGCTGGTTCGATTCCCCGGACCTACCGTCAGTACGCGATCCGCAGGGTACGTGAGGATGTTACCGCTGGATTTAAAGTCCAAACCTACTAATAAATACGTCCCTCAGTGTGTGTGTCGTTCTGTATCCGTTTCCTGACTCTGGTTAGAATCCTTCCTGTGCGACCACTGAAGGATTGAGTGATGATTTGAAGCTGATCATGGATCAGTATCTGCTCAGCTGCTCCATTCAGCTTCAAGTGGAATAAACTGGTTCATATTTGTGATATTTACCTGATTGTTTTTGTGAAAACACGAGCTTTCATTTGTCACAGTGAAATGTGATCGATCGGTGATCAGTTATCGACAGTAACCCCTCACGCTTTGGTTTATAGCGGATAAACAACTGGCGGAACGTTCACTTGGGCCTCGGTGACCTCTGACCTCAGCGCCATGAGCTCCAGGCTGTGCGGGACGTGCGGGGGGACCGACATCGATGTGGACCAGGCTCGAGGCAGCGCCGTGTGCACGGGCTGCGGCTCGGTTCTGGAGGACAACATCATCGTCTCAGAGGTCCAGTTCGTGGAGGGCAGCGGGGGCGTGTCGGCCGCCGTGGGGCAGTTTGTGTCAGCTGATGGTGAGACTGCATCTTTCCTGCCTTTTGACAAGTGTAGGTTCTTGTCTTCAGCTCGTGAGCAGAAGACCGTGATAGTTGGTCGACATTCAGACAAACCACACAGACAAGTGACGGACAGAACAACCTCAACCTTTACTGAATCAGACAATGTTTGGTCATCGTTCACCTGCAGAACCACAAACAGGGAAAATTAACACACCTCCGTTGTTGCTATGACTTCAGGTCAAAGGTTGCGGGTTCAAGTTTAATGAAAGAGGGATCCAATCAGAGCTGCTGCTGCTGCGGTTCCCGTGAAACAGTGAGTTACCATAGCAACTGTCTCAAACTGGACACCACCCGTGTCCTCCGCCAACCCAACATCTACTACACCTGGGGGTTGAAGGTGGAGGCGTTCAGCCGCCCCTCAGCAGACCTCGGTGAACACTGTTCTGAGCAGGTCCGTCTCCGCAGTCCAACCTGCTGCTTGTTTGCACGTCGCCGTGGGAACCAGGAGCTCCTTCGTTACTCCAGGTGTCATCAGCGAGTGGGTCATCGGTGCTGAAAGGATGTTTTTGTGTGGACGCCTCGTGACGGTCCTGGAGTTCTCTTGGGAAACCAAGACCAGGTCGGACTCTGATGTGGGATATTTCTAGTGAAAAACAAAGACCAGCAGAGTGTTTGTTGTTTCATTCCAAAAGGTGACTCAGTCAAGTCTAACGGAGTAGAAAGACTGGTGCTCCTACCTGCTCGTTGAGGGGGAGTTGAGTGCCTTCCCCCTGTGTGACGTGTCTCAGCAACATATGTGAGTGAGCTCTGCAGGGGTCCTGGCTGCTGACTGGGATCCGGATCCACCAGGTTCTGCTGGAGCCTTGGTTGGTTTGGGAGGAGGACGGTGGGATGTGTCGCTGCAGACCGGTTCATGTTCTCTTGTCTCAGCGTTGAGGAACCGCTTCGCTCTCCTGTGTGTGAACCACTTGGTCCAGGAGGCTGTGGTAGGACCCCAGACCCCTGGTAGGTCCTGGAGCGCTGAGAATCGCCCTGGATGATTTGTTTGTGGCTGAGATGAAACCCAGTGATCGTTTTCGGAGGTTTGACTCTGATGTTCTGCACACCAGGGTGGCCCGTCTGAGCGGTTCTCCTTTCAATGGATCCAGTCTTCTCCGCTCTCTGCTTTTCTTTATAATCTTCACCAACTTGCTGAAACTGCCCCTGTATGTCTCCAGAAAGGTCAGGGGTCGTATATTCAGAATCATTAGGGACTTTCTTGAACCTTTTTAGTTTGGGGTTATCAACGTGCCCATGGCCGAATGGAGCAGGTGTTTGAAGGACTGTGTCAGAAGAACCATACTGGGATTGAGGCTCGTGGTCCTGTTTCTCTTCACTGTTGGTCATCTCCCTGTTCCTTCGTTGGCTCAAAGGCTCAAATGGGAAAGAGTTATCTGTGTAGGACGTGAGATGAGCAGGGTGAGCTGGGCCCCATCGAGGGACTCGGTGGGTACCAAAGGTCAGCTGCTCAGGAGGAGGAAGCCCAGAGTTCATAGTGTGGTGGTTCTGGGAGGACAGCATCCTGCTGTGGTCTCTTGGCACGGTGATGAAGTTGGGTGGTCCTGTTGGTGGTTGAAGCAGGACTCCTCCTCCAGTCACCTGGCTGCGGCTGCTTTCGTGGACCTGTTCTGATCGGCCACCAAGTACGTTTCCAAAGATGCGCTTTGGGCAGTCATGGTCAGGGGATGTGTTTGTGGAATCTGAGGGAAATGAAATGACGTTTTATTTGTACAGTGCCAGTTCACTGCAGTAGTTGTGACGTTTAGCAAACTATTATTACTATTACTATTGTGATGGGAAACCAACGTTCACATGAGCAGGTCTTAGAAACCTGCCCCAAACGCATCTCACTGAAATCAAACTGGTCCAACACGGTTGAGAATTCAAAGCGCCGACCTGCAAGGCCTTCGTGTGCCCCAGGTCTGGGACTCTCCGATCTGAGGGTCCGATCCACGGTCAGTCTCGTCACTCCACTGAGCGGATAGAAGCACCGAACCGTCAACCTGTCCAAAAACCAGGGTTTAGTTTGGGTCTCCAACCTGCAGCTTCGTGTTCACCGTGCTTCTTACTTAAACTGAGACTCTCTCGAAATGAAGTTCGGTCCGTCATTGATAAGCTGTCTGTCATGGAGGATCTCGTTCTCATAAACCACGTACGAGTCTGTGACCTGTGGAGGAGGTTCACTCACTTATTGTTCTTCTGTTCATTTGTCATCACTGCACGACGTTCCAAAGTGTTTTGCCAAGATGCATCTGTTTTTTTAGGAGATGTCATTAGTCTGGACAAGAACTGCGCCTTCTTCAGGAGTTTGGACGTTCAGTCACACGAAAAAACATTATTAGAGTCTTTTGAAGGCCCAAACATACTTTGGCGGAGGTCAAAGCACGTGGACAGCAGAGCAGATCCTTAGGACGCATGACAGAAAAATGGAAACAATGTGCAGGAATTGTGGGAATGTAGTTTCCGTGAAACCCTACGACGCGGCAGTTCGCTCGACTTCGGAAGCTCTGATGACTGCGGACATTTGGTGCGAACTCACAGTACACTGGAGTCTGAGTCTTACCGTGGCTCTGGTCCCACAGGAGTCCTGTTTGAATTGAAACAGGACTCGAAACCCATCAGTTTGTTTGGGTCTACAGGTGGGGTCCAGCAGCCTGGCTTTCTCCGGCTGCACGATGGGCCAGGTCGCGGCCGGCGTGGTCACCACGGTCATGGTCCCATCTGCCGAACACACTGACAGCGACACGTGGGGGAGGGTCGACCAGTCAGCGGTTACTGAAAAGAAGTTCTCTCAACCTGATCTTTAGCATCTTTAAATTCAATTCAGTTTTATTTGTACAGCCCGACTTCCCAATTACAGTTGTCTCGAATGACCTTACAGTACGTACAATACTACCACGCCCAGAGACCCTTGTAACATGGGGAAAAAAACCCTCAGAAAGAAGGATCCCTCCCCCTGGGACGGACAGACCAGCAGTAGGTGTTGAATTTACAGACAATGAAGGTACTGAGATGAAAGGAGTTTTAGCTTCTGAAAGCTGCTAAAGAGTCCAACAGTGCATGTCTATGGACTGGAGAAACCCTTTGTGTGTGTGTGTGTGTGTTACCTATCATGTCCTCTGTTTTGAAGAGGCACTGTTTGGATGTGGATGCCTGAACCTCCTGAGTTCTGGCATCTCGAAGGAGGAGTTTAAAAGTCCCGTAAAAGTTTGAGAGGTTGATATCCTGGAAACCAACAGAAGAGTCAAATACCGCCGTCGACTCGTGGTGAGACGCCGACAAAGTCACCTACATCGTACATGTATCCGATGGAGAATAACGGCACTTCCAGGACGGTCGTGTCCCCCTCCGTGTGCAGGCCGTAACCTCTCTGAGCTGCTAGCTGCGGCGTCAGCGGCTCCTGGTCGACGCCCACCTCCCAGCGACTCTCAGCGTGAGGTGACCGGACCACGCTGAAGGTGATTCCTCTGTCGGAACACTGAGCCGTGATCTTGGGTGGAACTGGAAGAGGCAGGTGGACGTTTGAACAGGTTCAGCTGAGAGGCGGCGGCGCCCGGCGACGTTTAACTCACATGAATTCCTGACCCGCGCAGTGATGAATGTGTGATGATAGTAGGAGTCTCCTTGTGGCCTGATTGTTAACGTGAAGTTGACGTCGATGGCGTACTGCACCACCCCGTCACCCACGTACTGTCGGAGAACCAGAAGGAACCAAGTGAGGGGGAGTCAATGAACGTCCCATCAGCGTTGTGTGTGTGTGTGTACCGTCCAGTGGACCATGGGGTCCTCGTAGGGCAGCCGGAGCTCGTACGCTTTGCTGCCGTTCCTGTGAACAACAGGAGTGACGCTGGATCCTCGTTCAAGTGCCTGAGACGGCAGCAGCGGCTTCCCGTTGACATGAACCTCCTCCAGCACCACGTCAGCTGGAACGTTCCCCAGATAGACGCTGAAAACTGGCTCGTCACGGGTCTCTGCAGGAACAAAACGCACCACGGTCACGGCTTGATTGTCCCCAAAGGAACAGGACTACCCAGCAGACGCAGAAAGACGACGTCGAACCAACGAACTAGAGATGGACGGGGGAACGGGTCCAGAGTCCAGCGAGTACTAATTCTCCTGAGCATGACAAACCGATTTGTGTGAACACACACACGTACGGTCCAGGATGAAGGGCTTTCGGCAGAGCGGCACCGCCTCCAGCAGCCTCAGCGTTCTGTGTCTCGTGTCGATGCTGCTGCCGTCTTCATACAGCGCAGAGAACACGTGTTGGTACAGCAGGGAGATCACGTACGACTCCTGGTAAACGTTGTTCACCACCCAACTCTGCAGGAGACAACCGGCGCTCCAGGGTCTGACCCGTTCTGAACGTGGATGTGGGACTTGAAGTGGTCTACTATACCAGTTGGTGGCCGCCGTCTGCCCCAAAAGGAACGTGGATTCGAACCAGACCTCCTTGCTGGAGCACACCGAGGCCTCTGGCCGCGGCGCTGGACTCATCCAGCAGAACACCTCCGATCCCCAGACCGTGGCTCCTCCTCCTGACAGACACTCCTTCCTCCACCAGAGGCGTGAGGACCTGGGGAACATCCCAGATCAGACGAGAGCCGTCAAAAGAACCCGAATCTGAAAGGTGGACACAGATGATTGTTGGTGTCGTTGGTCCTTCACATCCCACATCAGTTCCTGTGTGGAGAACGTACTGACTGAGCAGGCGATGGACAAGTCCATCATCACCACCATCAGCTTCTGCTTGAAGAACAGAGAAACACGGACAACTTCTACAGGAACACCGTCCACCTGAGGAACACACACACACCTCATCAGCCTCATTCATCTACTCCCCGTTGACCATAAATGGCTAAAGCCGGCATGTTTATGCAGGTAGGAGGTGAGAACCCGTGCACACTGTTCCAAGAGGAGCAGACATGTTCAGACATGAAAACATGAACCTCAGACGTCACCTACCTCCATCAGCTGGCCGAGTACCGGTCGGTACCCAGAGCGGAGCACCACCCTCCTGGCGCCGGCCGTCAGGCTGAAGCCCTGCTGCTCCGCCTCACCCACCGACATGGAGGTCACCTGTTCGTCCTTCAGGAAGCTCAGCTGCCAGCTGGAGCTCGCCATCTTCTGAGCCTAAACACCACAGGTTTCACTGCGTTTCAGCTTCGCAGCCTGAGGCCACAGGCTCCAGTTCAACTCTCCAACGATGTGAGTGATGAAAACATGGTAAGGAGGTAAGGAAAGGATGCATAAGCAGAATTAAGGTTCCCGTCATATCCTGGCTCCGCCCCCAACATTTGACCAATCAGTGCGGGAATCATTCCTGTTTCAAATCGCATACTTTTTTGTAGTACACTGCGCACTATGAAGGGTGAGGTCAGAGGTCGCGGCAGGGTGACACCTGAAACATGTTGGTACCTGAGTGAAGGCAGCCTGCCATGCTACTCCCCCGCCACCCCCCCGCTGACCCCCGCATGAAGACTCTCTGTCCACGTTCACCTGGAGCACACACACACACACACGCTTGGGTCACGTCTCACACGCAGCCGGATGATTGGTGGAAGTCAAAACGACCTTTGACAACACCTGTCCTCACCTCCATGTAGTTCTCCTCGCAGACCATCTCCCTGTGCGTCCAGCTCACACCTGAACACACGGCTGACACCTGCCGGCTGCCGGCCCCGCCCCCTCCAACCACCACATTCAATCTGAAGGTGAAGACCTCGTCGTTCTGGACAAACAAATGACACTGTCACGCCATGGTCCGGCCCGGGACGGGCAGGTGACGGCGGGGCAGGGTGGGGCACCTGGTTGAGGGTGAAGCAGGAGAAGTACGACGCTCTGAAGGTGGTGAAGCCGTTGAAGGAGCTGATGGTGTAACCGCAGCGTGACGCCAGCTGCTCGTTGACGGAGTGAGCGCCACGCTCATCTGTCAGCGATAGGCAGCGTTACAGGTGTGTGGGTGTATGTGTGGGGGGGGGCATGTGGGTGAACTGACCGATAGCCTCAAACTGTGGCGTTTGCTGCGACGCCATGTGGATCCACAGGTGACCCTCTCGACACTGCCACTGAAGATCTGCCATTGCACAGGGTCAAAGGTCACAGCTGTGAATGCCAGACAGGTGTTTGCACATTTTCCACCAGCGTCCCGACAGCAGCTCACCTTCCAGCTGATGACCTCTGACCCCAGACACCATGCAGACAAACAGGCTGAGGAAGAAAAGTTTGACTTTTTATTCGTCACCTGAACGCAACAGGAGTTTTTCGTCTGTTCAACTCACCTGAAGACAAACGCTGCCGTTCTCATGTTGAAGCTTCTGTGTGTGTGTGTGTGTGTGTGAGAGAGAGAGCCAGGTGAGCAAATCACCTGGTTGTCATGGTAATGGTGGAGGCGGTTCCAGCTGAGCTGAATGGAGCCTGATGAGCTGATCAGTCGTCTGATTGGATCCCACCCGGCACCACAGCAGTCTGACATCATGGTGTGTTTGTGGTCTCACCTGGGAGTGCTGACGTTGGTCCGTCCCATCCTCAGGTCCAGTGAAGACTCCTGTTCTGGGTTCTGGTTTCCACACGGGTGTCGGTAAAGAGTCCCGAGCCCAGACACTGCAGAGCGGTGAGCTGCTTCCTGTTTTTGTGTCCTGTTCCCTGCAGCCCAGGATGTGAAGAATGATGTCACATCCTGTGCAGGTAAGCGTCAGATCCATCACCTGGGCAGCCAGCTGCAGCTCAACCAGCACTGTCTGGACACGGCCTTCAACTTCTTCAAGATGGTGGTCAGCAGACATCTGACCCGGGGACGCAAGATGGAGCACATCATCGCCGCCTGCCTCTACCTGGTGTGTCGCACGGAGGGGACGCCGCGTATCCTAGCAACCAGTGTATGCATGTGTGTTAGCGTGCAATGTTGCTGTTGTTCTCCTGATCTGTGTCAGACATGCTGTTGGACCTGAGTGACCTTCTTCAGGTAAGACACACACATACATAAATACACACACACACACACACGCACGTGTACAGTGTGATGATGTGTTCAGGTGAACGTGTACATCCTGGGTAAAACCTTCCTGCTGTTGGCCCGTGAGCTCTGCATCAACGCTCCCGCTATCGGTAAGATGCCTCGTTTCCTAGGCAACAGGTTCCAGTTCTCCGGCTCTCCTCTTACCTGACCCCCCCGCCCAACTCACCCCAGATCCGTGCCTCCTCATTCCACGCTTCGCTCACATGTTGGAGTTCGGCCTGAAGACTCACGATGTTTCCATGACGGCTCTTCGTCTGGTTCAGAGGATGAAGAGAGACTGGATGCACACGGGACGCCGGCCGTCTGGACTCTGTGGCGCCGGTACCTGACACAGAACATGTCCCAGAACACACAAATAGTATACATACATATTTACTCACACATATATATATATATGGGCTCATTCTTCTCCTCTCCTCTTCCCTTCTTCTTCTCCTTGTCCTTCCTTTCCTCCTCGTCCTCAGCGCTCCTGGTCGCCGCGCGGATGCATAAGTTCCGTCGTTCGGTGAGGGACGTGATCAGTGTGGTGAAGGTTTGCCAGGCGACTCTGAGGAAGAGGTGTGGACATCCGTTCAGTCTGACGTGTAACTGTTAGCATAGCCTAGCATAGTTAGCATAGCGTTTCTTGCCCTAGCCCAGATGAATGACAGCAGATGTCCATCATTCCCTGGAGGTTAACAGAGTTCGAGGACACGCCCACCAGTCAGCTGACCATCGACGAGTTTATGAGAGTGGATCTGGAGGAGGAATGTGACCCCCCCTCCTTCACAGCTGCACAGCACAAGGCCAAGATGCAGCAGGTAGCTCCTCCCCCTCTGATTGGCTGCTCAATATGACTTCAACCAATGACCATCCTCCTTCTCTTCTGCAGCTGGAGCAAGAGCTGTCCAGGAAGCTGAACGAGGTCGAAGGTCAGTTCTTAGCTCCGCCCAGCAGCTCAGTTCACATGGCTGATGTCTCCTAGGTCACTTCACAGGTTCATTCATTCATCATTCAGAAAGCTGGCACTCATTAGAACGTTGCTCTGCTCCGTCAGGAGAGATCAGCTGCTACCAAGATGAGATCGAGACGGAGCTGGAGAAGAGCCGACCCAAACTCAGAGGGATCTACGCAGCCTACAGCAAGGAAATTGGTCCGTTTGAATCACACGTTCATGTCAGGTTAGAGGGTTCCGTAGCAAACCTTCCCCATAGCGCTGAACTGTTTTTGACCCTCAAGATGAGGACGTCCCATCCGTGACCACCGACCCTGAAGATCTGGAGGTTGACGAGGAGCTTCAAGCGGCCGCCCAGCACCTGACGCAGGATTTCCTGTGTCACGTGATCCATGAGGAGGGGCGGGGCAAAAAGACAGACAGCGTCCTCAGTGAGTTGGAGGCGGAGCTTGACCTGGAGGGTGTGGAGGGGTCACAGCAGCCCCCCACTCTGGGCATCGCTCTCAGGACACTGACAAATGCCACTGGTCTGAACCTCGAGCAGACTCTCCCGACCTTCAGTGAGCCCAGATCAGAACCAGCGTCAGGTGAGAACCGGTTGATGACATCATCATGACGCCATGTTCAGATGTGAACGTGAGTGTTTGCTCACAGACGAGCAGTCGGAGGGTGGAGACCTGGACCTGGACGGTATCGATGACCAGGAGATAGACAAGGTGTGTTCAGATACCTGGCAGTCTGTGTCACATTTTATTGTGAAAGGACGTTTGGACAGGAAGTGGTATGACTTTATCCTTCGCAGTACATCCTGAGTGAGACGGAGGTCCAGGTGAAGACCAAGATGTGGATGCAGCAGAACGAGGAATATCTAAGAGAGCAAAAGGGTTAGTCTCCTGCGATCATGATGGCGTCATCATGTCACCATCATGACATCATCATCGCCATCTGAGTTCAAACAGGTTGAGCCTCTGTTTATTTGTCGGCAGAGAAAGAAGAACGGATCAAGAAACAGAAAGAGGAGGGGACGTATAAAGAGAAGGTGTGTGTGTGCGTGTGTGCATGCAAAGGTAGCCTCTGGCTGACCTTTGACCCCTGTATGTTTCCAGCCCAAGAAGTCCAAGAAGAAGAAGGAGACGATAGAGGCGTCGACAGCAGGCGAAGCCATCGAGAAGATGCTGGAAAGAAAGAAGATCTCCAGTAAGATCAACTATGATGTCCTCAGAGACCTGAACCTCGGGGGGGCCGCCGGGGAGAGCCCCAGCAGACCCGCCTCCGACCCCTCCCCGATAATGCCACAAAAAAGACTCAACCGCCGCAGGAAGAGCAGCAGCGCCGCCCGCCTGGACCTGGCCTCCACCACCAGCAGCATGGCAAAGAGGTAGGTGAGGTCGTCAAGGCAACCAGACACACCAGACACAACCTCCGCCATGAGTACTCCTGTCATGTCTTCTCCCAGGCTCCGCCCTCTCTTGTCTTCTCCTTCAAAGAAGAAGAAAAAGGCACCACAGGTGAGTCCTCTGTGTGTGTGTGTGTGTGTGTGTGGGGGCGCGCGCGCGCCTGTGTAATATCTGGATATCACTTTTCAGCCTGAAGACACCATCACCAGGACAACCACTGCTACGACAGATGCCGAGCCGACCCCTGACCCCGAGCCAGACTCTGGCTCCGTCCCGAACATGGAGGAAGAGGAAGAAGAGGAGGAAGAGTGTGTCAGCGCTCTGCAGCTTGTTGGAGGTCTGACCAGCTTTGATTGGTTGTTGATTGATTCAGTCATTCATTTATTTATTCATTAATGACTGATTGATCCTCCAGATTACGGATGCGAGCTTGAAGAGGAGGAAGGTTTCTAGTCCTCAGTTGGTGTGACCTTTGACCTCAGTTACCGAAGCCCCTGCACTCAGAAGAAGAATCAGTGAAACGGAATCACTGATGGAACTATTGATTAACTTATTGTTCATATTTTGAAATGTCTGTGCTTTTATACTGAAACATTTGAAATGATTTTATTGGTCGATGAAACAATGAGACAAGTTGAAGATGTTTCTAAACTCAAAGAGCTGTAAGTGTTTTATTGCTCTGCTCACACACACACACACACACACACACACACACAGTGTCAGTGCCTGGGGACCTGAAGGAAGTTGAGCTGTCACTTCATATGCTGAGTTTCAAAGTGAAGGAGCAGAACTTTGATTAATATAATTCCATCAAGATAGAAGAAAAAAACTGACTAGAAACTTGAAACAGATGAACACTGAGGCTCAGACTACTTCCTGGGACTCAGACTACTTTGTGGACTTCAGTCAGTGAGGCACTTCCTGATTTTGCAGTATGGGTGTCACACCAGTGACTGCTGATTTTAATTTGTAGATAATTGGTTTCACACGTGAAGAAGAACTGATGCTCCTTCTCTGTACACTCTATTTGACACTGATTACAGAATGACAAGTCTATTTTTATAACAAATCAAATTTTGTCAAATTGGCTGAATTTTTCATCAGTGGAATCAAATTTCCCAACAAGAAACCAACACTTTTTCTGTGGAACTGAGCTTCATTCATGTGATGTTAAAACACAAAGAATACAAACATGTATATATGTTATACGTTAAAACTTCCCTGACTTTCCTGTCTTTTTCCCGTTGGTGTAACCTGTTGACTTTTTTCTACAATGTTTACGATGTGTCCTAGAAAAATATTTTTTTACAGACTTGAAAATAAAGCCGGAATTTTTCGGGAATAAAGTTGTTATTTTATGAGAATTAAGTCATATTTCTTTCGATAATAAAGTCGTATCTTACGAGAAAATTGTGGTAAATTAGCGAGAATAAAGTAATTTTATCAGAATAAAGACGTAATTTGATAAGAAAGTCGTACATTTACTGCAATGAAGTCATTTTACGAGAAAGTAATTTTAATGACAAAGTCGTAAATTTACGAGAATAAAGTCGAAATTTGACATAAATAAAAGTTGAAAGAGTAGGCAAGTTCAGAGTAATTTTGTTTGAGCAGGTCACTCACCTTCCTATCGCCACCACACAACGTATCCGAATAGAACCCCGTGGCAAGATGGCAGCCGGTGAATGACGTATGTTTAAAATAAATATTTTTTTTTTAAAAAACTTGACTGCAGCTCCCAGCAGCCACCGCGGCCGGAAGTTGTGGCGCCTCCGACAGCAAAGAAGGAAGCGCTGCTGTCGATGGAGTGAAACAGCTGATCGTGGGTTTGTTCCGGTTCGGACTAAAAACTCTCCTTTGTTTATATGTGCCCAATGACGTCACGAACCGCGTTGTCGCCAAGCAAACGGTCGAAGTGACGTAGCTATTAGCATGCTAAGATAAGTGTTTGAGTTAGAGTCAGTAGCCCGGATGATGAAGAGCAGAGCCGATGAGGAGGAGTACTGGAACAGCTCCAGGTTCAAGGCCTTCACCTTCGACGATGAGGACGACGACCTGAGCAGAGTGAGCGATTATTGATTATTGATTGTTTATTACTAGCGCATTGAATGGGATGTGACCACAGGTGCTCGAGCACACGTCATCTATCAGTGATTGGACATCAACAATCCACTCTGATCCCTCAATCATTCAACCTATCAAAGTATGTTCCATGAATTTGTCTTACTGATGGACCGGAAACTAGAACACGATCAGCTGGAACGGGACAAACACATGTTGACCAGAGCCATGTGTACAAACAAACCAACAGCCGTGTGTTTGTTTGTGTCCCTCAGCTCAAAGAGTCCAAACGTGCCGTCAACAGCATCCGCCAGCTGGTGGAGGAGGAGGAGGACGATGAGGATGTGGAGAAGGTCAGCTGGAGCGGAGAACCTGTGGGAAGTAAGATCGGATCCGTCAGCTGCTCTGTGATTGGCTGCAGGGACGCTGACGTCCGCTGTCTCCTCAGGTATCTCCTGGTCCGTCAAGGAGACAGCTCTGTCCAATCAGAGGACAGACAGAGACCCCGCCTTCCCCAGAATTAGTAAGGACACGCCGACCGTCTCCAAGAGCAACTCGGGAATTTCTCTGAGCTCTCTGTTCAAAGGTGACTCAGCACGCCGTCATGTGACCAGGTCGTACTGAGGTCAGGTGACAAGCATGAACTAATAGACGTGTTTCTGTGCAGGAAAAGGCAAAGGAGGCAACTTCCTGTTTACTGACAGTGAGTCTGAGACACACTGATGAATGGATGAATGGATGAGTGGGTGACAGATGAGTGCATTGGACTGTTTGTGTTTCAGCACTCAGTGACTCGTCTGTGGGACTCTTTGCTCCAGAGCTCCGCAAACCCAAATCTGAATATAAGGTAACTCATCAACCATTAATCAGGGTGTCTGACCCCTGGGATCCTAATGATGATGTCATACTGTGATGTCAGGATTACGTCACTGATTGGTCACCTGAGGAAACGGTCCAGAGAATGCAGCAAGGAAAGGTAAGATGTGTTTACCTGTCAGACCACATGACCTGTCAGACCACACCACGTGTGTGTCTGTGTGTTGCAGACGGTGGTTCTGGAGAAGTTCCGCTCTCTGCAGGACAAACTGCTGCTGCTGGACGCTGCTGTCGACGCTCACGATGGAAACGTCATCACGGCGGTAACTGGACCGGCTCTTTGAACCTCCACCGGTCCCACTTGGTTCACAGCTTCTGTTCTTTGCAGGTGTTGATTTATTTGAAGAGGAGTCTGAGTAAAGGTGAGTCCCTCAGGTGGGTCAGCCTGGGGGGGCCAGTGTTGTTGTGAGCGGGTTCTTCAGTACGTGGGACCGCGTGTTCTTCCTCAGAGGTTCTGTTCCGGGAACTGGATTACAGGCAGACGGCTCTGAGACACTTCATCCACTATCTGACGGAAACCAGAGACCAGAGACTCCTGCTGGAGCTGCTCAGGTGTTCGTGCACACTTTGTCACACTTGTTTGTTTACCTGGACTCACCTGGACTCACCTGGACTGACCTTCAGTTCATGTTCATAATGTGACCTAGTGTGTAAACTGTTTGTCCTCAGAGCTCTGGGCCGGACGGAGGACGAGGCTGTAAGTACACACAGTACATATCAGTACACACAGTACACATCAGTACACACAGTACACAACAGTACACACAGTACACACCAGTATACACCAGCACACACAAACAGTGCACATAGTACACACCAGTACACATCAAGAGTACTTAATAATCAATCAGAAAATAACAGCTGTAATTCCTGGTGTGTTTCCATGGCAACAGCTGCTTCAGTATAAAGAGCACCAGAGCATTGGAGATGAAAACCAGAAACGGGACTTTCTGAAGACCTGCCTCAGGTGAGTGACACCTGTCAACCACTTGTCACTCTGAGGTCAAAGGTCATCGTCTGGTTTGTCCTCAGCCTCCCGTTCTCGGCGGAGGACCGCGGCCACGTCCAGGATCACCACACTCTGCTGGAGCTGCAGATCGCCATTGAGGTCCGTTGCCCTCGAAACCAGACCGAAGCCTAAACCTGACCTCCAGTTGACCTCTGCCTTGTTGCCAGGCAACAGACCGGCAAGCTGAGCGGTCAAAGGTGGAAATTTTCCAGAAGTTCCCGAGAAGAGCTTCAATCCTCAACATGCCGCTGATCACGACCCTCTACTACTGCTGCTTCTACCACTACGGCCAGTCCCAGGTGAGTCCGCCCCCCCACCCAGTCCCAGTCCCAGGTTACTATGGCCCCACCACCCCCAGATGTGTGCCCCTCCCCCGGCGCCATCCATGCGTGTCAGTGATGGGACCGTGTGTGTGTGCAGGGTAACTACAACAGTCCGCTCAGCATCCGTCAGACCTTCAAGGTGAGACGTCTGAGTCGACCGATGTGTTTGCGACAGGTGAGTAAATGGTCTGACCTTTGACCCCAGCTGTCAGAGAAGCAGTATTTCGTGACGGCGTTGGCGGCGCGAGCGAAGCTGAAGGCGTGGTCGGACGTGGACGCTCTGTTCGTCAGCAGGAACTGGCTCGGCTTCTCCAGGAAGAAGTCTCCACTGAGTTTCCAGCGTGTTGTCGATGTCCTGCAGAAGAACTCCGCCCCCACACAGGTGAGGGGCGGGACCACCCAACGGTAGTGGCTTCAGCGAGGCGTTTGATTGGACGACACGTTTGTCTGCAGGTGCTGCAGGAGTACGTGGGCTTGGTGGACGACGTGGACCTGAGACTCAGTTTGGCTCAGAAGTTCAAATGTCATGACATCGTCATCAATGTGAGACTGGTGTTTACAGCGGCAGGGGGCGGGGCTTCAGCACTCCCTGTTTAATGCGTGTGTGTGTGTTCCCGTCACGTGTCTTTGGGCCAATCAGATGTACCGGGACTTGAAGGACCGACAGCTGTTGCTCGGATACCGAGGAAAGGTGGAGAGGGGTTCACCAGAGGAACGCAAGATCGACGAGCTGCTCGACAACCCGGTGAGGAAAAGACGGTGAGGGAGGGGGCGGGGCGCGTGGGGGTGACGTGTCTCAGTGTGTTTCTCTCTCTTTCAGCAAATCCGATGGAAGAATTGAGGACTTTTATTGTGAAAGCACATTTCCTGTGAAGACACAAGTCATATTACTATGACTCCAGCCCTTTCTGGGAGTGGGAGGGGGTTGTTTTTTCATCATTCCAGAGTCTGTCAATGAATAAACATGTAAAACCCACAAAGTGGAAGATCCAAGTCACTGACCTCTGACCTGCTGTGACAACATCAGATAATTTACACACACACACACACACACACACACAGTGTAGCATATTAAGCTAGCCCTCCTTGCTAATAGCATAGAACATTTCATCACGTTCAATCCTCTTTCAAAATCCTTCAAACTAACAAATGAACACACGTGCTCACATGAACGTGTCTCCTCGTCACCGACCGGAAACGCTGCCACACCTCCGCCAACTGCCAGCAGGTGGCGGCGTTTCACAGCTCATGAACGGTCGACAGCCAATCACCACATCCATCTGCTCATTCAATCCACGGAACCTTTTCGCCGCCTCAGACAGACGTGACGTTGAATGACGTCACCGTCTCCGGTACAGGGTGGAACATCAATCAGAGCCAAAGAGCACGAGGAGGCGCACGGAAGATGCGCGCAACCCGGTGAGTGTGTTAGTACATGATAGTACACGATAGTACTGCAGTACTTGTTGTACATGGATAGTAAATCATAGCGGTACTGTGTTAGTCTGTGATGATAGTAGTTCTGTGTTAGTACTGATAGTCCATGAAAGTAGTACCGTGTTTGTACATGCTAGTACATGAAAGTAGTACTGTGATACTACTATATTAGTACCACGTTAGTACATGATAGTAGATCATAGTAGTTCTGTGTTAGTACTGTTACATGACAATGATATTGTATTAGTTGTTAGTAGTGTTAGTACACAATAGAACTGTGTCAGTGCTGTTAGTAAAGCAGTACTCGTCAGTAATACTTTACGTAGCATTGATCAGCATTGATCAGCACTGGTCACTAAAACACCCAGATGAAACAAACAACCAGTTCTTCTTACTCTGCACCTCATTAAGTATTCAGGTCAACAATCAATTATTGACGCTCTGCCCCGCCCACTGCACCATTCAGCGCGTGTGACAGGACGATGCATTGATGGACTGTTTTACTGATGAAGTATTGATGATGTAACAGCCAATCAGAGCGCAGCTTCTTTGAGGTTCATGAAAGATTAAACATGTGGGGGAAAACAGATTGAAACATGTTTAGAAATCAGGAGGAAAAAACGGAGTGAGAAGAAAACAATCAGGATAGAAAAAGAGTTCTTCTTGTCAATGGAAACATTTAGGAAAACATTTCTACTACGACTGACACCAATATCTCTACTTCTACTTGTGCTGCTGCTACTACTACTACTGATCCTACCACTAGAAAAGTTTATTAACATGTCATTTCCATCTCGTTCTTTGTCTCTTTCAGACAAACTAAGCTTGAATCTGATTGGTTGCTGTCGTCATGCATCAGCCACCGGTGACGGCAGCGTTTCCTCTGCCTGGAAACGGCAGCCGGACCATCTGCGAGCCACCGTATGAAGAGGGGCGCCTACCGCTGGTGCTGCTGTACAGCGGCGTGCTAGCGGTCGGACTACCGGCCAATCTGCTGACCGTCTACCTCACCTGGCTACAGGTGCGCAGGAAGAACGTGCTGGGGGTGTACCTGTGGAGTCTGTCCCTATGTGACCTCACCTACCTGGGCACGCTGCCGCTGTGGGCGGTGTACGTGAGCAGAGGTCACCGGTGGCCTTGGAGCTCGGCCGCCTGCAAACTGACGGGCTACGTCTTCTTCAACAACATGTACATCAGCATCTTCCTGCTGTGCTGCATCTCATGCGACCGCTACGTGGCCGTCGTCTACAGCGCCGAGTCCCGCGGGCTGCGGCGGCGACGCTCGGCCGCATGTCTCACCCTGACTATCGTGGTGCTGGTCGCCGCCGGTCACGTGCCGGTGTTCAGCATGCAGGAGGGAGCTGCGGCCGACCGCCGCTGCTTCGAGCCCGGTCAGAGCAGCGCCACGGTGACGGGCTTCAACTACGCCCGCTTCGTGGTCGGCTTCCTGCTGCCACTGCTGCTGCTCGCCGCGACCAACCGCGGCATCATGGCCAACGTGCAGCGCAGCACGGGGCTCCGCCGGAGGCAGAAGGAGCGCGTGCGACGGCTGGCGGCAGCAGTGGTGCTGCTGTTCCTGGCCTGCTTCGCGCCGTACCACCTCATCTTACTGCTCCGGGCTGTCGTCTTCCACTTCCCCCTGCTGGACAACAGCTGCCACTTCCAGAGTGCCATCTACACGCCGTACACTGTGTCTCTCGGACTCTCCACCATCAACAGCGCCGTCAACCCCCTCCTCTACGTCCTGTCCAGTGCCAACGTACGCAGAGAGCTGAGCCGCGCCATCACGCAGCTCCGCCGCCGGGCCCACGGCCGACCGCCGTCCGTCAGCAGCCACGACGTCCCGGCGGCCGCCAACTCATCAGACCTGAGCGCAGCCGACAGAACACGCCGTACAGGAAAACCACCGGGTTCATGACTTCACTGACTTCCTCTCGAGGGCAGGAAGTTACCTGGTTACCGTGACAACAGGGCGTCGTGGCAACAACACATTTCCTGTCAAACTAAAAAAAATAAAATCTACGGGTGAAGTTTTGAACAAAAGAATCAGCTTCGATATCACACACACAAACAAATACCCCCTTAACACCAGCTGATGTCTGCATCTTGCTGCCGTTGGACATGAATTCATGTGTTCATAAACATCTGTCCAGTGTTCATTAGAGTCTTTTATTGTTCGTTACATCGTTACAAAGATTCTTTAAATGTGATTCTGGAAGAAAAAAGCAGTAGTGTTCAGGATGCACTGCCCCCCTCCACACACACACACACACACACAATCACACACAATCACACACTCACGCACACACCTCTGAGGTCAGAGGGCAGAGCTGGTTGTGGTGCAACAGGACAAATCATCACTGACACAAAATCAAAGTGTTTCTGCTACAACATCAAAGTGCAACTTGAAAATGAAAACAGTGTTTTTCTGGAGCTAACGAAGCTAACAGGAAGTTAGCTGAAGCAGCGCAGAAGCTAACACCTGCTAAAGCTGCGAGGAGGACATGATTTAAATAAAACAGTCAATGACAGCAGCCGGGTCCCAAAGGTCAAAGGTCACAGCAGCCGTCAGCAGTGTTTCCTAGCAACAACGCAACCTTAAAACTGGGGGCGGAGCCTGTGAGCGGGTAAAACTCCCCCAAACTACAGGAACTCCAGACACACCGCCACAATAAAACCAAAGTAAAAACCAAATCCACACTGCAGGCTGATTGGCTCCTCAGAGTTAACCCCACCTACTTTAGGCAGCGTCATGTGTTCCACACTGGGGGCGGGGCCTCACTCGTCCAGGGTCAGCTGACTGCGGTGGGGGGAGTTTGGGCTGGGGGGGCTGCTGGGGTTCGAGCTGTTAGAGGGGGTGGAGTGAGAGTCCGGCTGCAAGACAAGTCAGGTCATTAGCTCCTGGCTCATGGTCCCTCCTTAAAGGGACAGTTCACTCATTTCTCACCTCTGGGTCCAGGTCCT
>CAAKHB010005515.1:0-12020 GCA_901007665.1 Aeoliscus strigatus | reverse complement strand
CCCCCTCCGCTGCAGGCTGGGAATGCTGGGCGACGAGCCGGTGCCGCGCGCCGACAGCGTTCTGGCCGCTCTGACCAAACATCTGGAAGACAAACTGTCCTTTGGTGAGACCGGGGGGGGTCTGGGGGCGTTGATCCTGAAGTGAGGGAAACTGAATTCAATGATTTGGTTTCTGTCTGTTAACGTGGAATCAGACCCTTCATGTTAGCGCTGTGTTAGCGCTGTGTTAGCGCTGGGTTAGCGCTGTAACACCAACCGTAGCCCTGGCGCTACAGTCATGCGAGCATCCTGTGGAGTACCGTAAGTACAGGACTATTTGCGCTGTCAGAAACTTTTCTTGAAAGCTGAGAGGTGTCAAGGAGAAAGCGTGTTGCTGTTATTACGGTAATCCCGTTTAGTTTGGATGTTGTCGTGGTATCTGCACCGTAGTTTTTGTCCATTTTTGTCTTTTATCCACTGAGAACACGTTGAGGTCGTTGACTTTGTGTAAAGTTCTTAGAAATCAAATCTGTTGTTATTGTTCCCAAGTCATTACCGTAATGACAGCAACGCGGCTGTTTCAACTCCCAGGAACCGATGGACGTTCTCTCCTTCTAGATCCTTGGACTGATGTCACCTCTCAGCTTTCAGCGTTCAGCTTTTCTTTTTCTGATAGTCCTGTAATTACGGTACTCCAGCGCTCGCACAAATGCATCAGCAGTTGTTTGCACCTCTCAGATAAGAGCGAGCGGGACATGATCATCATGAGGAACGACGTGGGGCTGCGCCACCCGACCGGGGAGCTGGAGACCAAACACATCAGCCTGGTGGTTTACGGGGAAGTGGACGGCTTCTCCGCCATGGCCAAGACCGTCGGGTACCCGGCCGCCATCGCCGCACGCATGCTGCTGGACGGTCAGTGTGGAAGGAGTTGTAGAAAGATGTGTTTTATGTTCCAGGCCTCAGAAATAACATCAGTTAGTCAGAAATCCATCACTTTGTTCAATTTGGACTTTTTCATTTCATGTTTGTTTCTGTAGAACAGACTTACATTTGAACCTTTCAATTTTGTGTTTTCATCTTTTCTCCTTTAATCAAAGATGAGTTTGTCGGTCCTTTGTGACGCTGACGTCAGTTCCTCTGTGCAGGTGAGATCACTTCGAAGGGTCTGGTGGTTCCGATGACGAAGGAGGTCTACGTTCCGGCGCTGGCCCGGCTGAAGGCCGAAGGTCTTCACTTCATATCCAAGAGCACGTTACAGGAGTGAAGGGACACGGGCGTGTCCGCTCAGATGGAATGAATCAAACTGTCACAGCGATCAAGAGTAATACTACATGTGTCACATCGGTCACGTCATTTTGTAATTCGATGTTAGAACCAGTACGACAATTGAGAACGTCGTAGTCACTTATCAAAGTTTCCGTTTCAGCGTCGACGTTCTGTTCTGATCAAACATCGGTGACGTGTAAAATTCAGATAATGAAGACAATGAAACCATCACGTTGGTTCCGTCCGTCAGTTTCTCCTTTAAACACTCGACGCTAACGGCGGTTCGACACGTTTTTTCTTTTTCTTGACACACGTTCTAGCGTTACTTGTTTAAAATGTTTCAACCTAACGTGTGTTCTGATCACGTTACAAGCTAGTGTTAGCTATCTGCATTCATAGCGCTAAAGTTTGTTATGCTAACGTTAGCGCCACCCGCGTCCGTTCATCCGTTCATCCGTTGTCGCGATCACGCGGCCCTGACGTGGCTGTGTCTCTGGCGCGTGACGCTAACGTCGGTCTGTGACGCTAACGTCGGTCTGTGACGCTAACGTCGGTCTGTGACGTTAGCGCCTGCTGGTGAAGCACAGAGCGGATTCACGAGCGTCTGCGTTTCTTTGACTGTGACTCATGAATCTTTGAAGCGTTTCGCTGAAGAGTGTCGTGAACCAGACGTGTGTAGAACTGAGACGGGTTGAGTTTGGTTGATGTCAGACGGTGTGAGTGTTTGTTGTCTTCTGCCCGTGCTTTATTTATGTCAGACAGCTGGAGCTTTGCTGTGAGGTCCGTACATTTAACCTGATGTGGTAACCATGACGACCTGATGTTTTCTGCTGGTGTGTTAGATATACTGAGGTGTTTTAGATATTCGATCAGGTTCTGATTTAAACAGTTTGTTGGAATGAAACCATTTGACTTTGTAAAAATGTAAATGTGAACAAAAATAAAACAAATTATGTTCAAACGTTCTCTAAAGTTGCTTCATTTCTCATTTAAGACAGAATGTGTTCAGTAATCCAAGGATGGATTCGTGCTGCTGCGTCAAGTGAAAGTCAACGTCAACGTCTACTTTAACAACATCTTCTTCTTCGTTTCCTTCGACAGATTCCTGGATCCAGAAGGTTCCAGAACAATCATCTGGTCCTGGTCCATCAGCAGCAGTTCCTCAGTTCCCGTACGTGTCATCCAAACGAGACAGCGTTAGCTCAGGAGGTCAGCAGGTCGTCCACTGACCAGAGGGGTGGAGGTTCCCGTCCCGCTCCATCCTAGTTGTAGGAATGAATGGGTGAACGTTTGGAGGTCAGAGGTCGTTGGTGTCCAGACGTAGTTCACCACCGTCAGGGAATCCAAGAATCAGGAATCCAAGAGTGTTTGAAAGGTGCTAGATGAGACTGATCCCTTATTAAATCTGTTGGGATCTTTAGGAGTTGTCATGCAAACAGACAAACAAACAGCCACAAAGACAGAAGAAGACCGAATGTGAGACTGGGACTCACAGTCACACAGAGCCACAAACGGAGCCGGCGGCTGTGAAAGGACCCCGTCCCTCAGGAATCATCCTCACACCGCCTCGTTTCACCGTGACCTCGTGGAACGTGTCTGACCTCTCCCACGCGTCCGTTGAAGCTGCGTTTCAATGCTTCTGATCCCGTCTGCGTGCAGCGTTCTGGAAGCATCCATGCAAACGAGGCCACCAAGCTGCAGATAATTGGTCACGTCATTATGAGAAGTCAAACATGCAAATGAAGGTGAAGATCCGGAGGCCGGTCAAGACGACGTCTGGACACTTGACCTATTTTCTGAAGAAAGCGTGTTTCTTGCGAGTCTGAACCAGGATTATCACGTGGGACCCACCAGGGATTAACGCCCCCGTCCATAACGGGACAATTCATAATCCACAGGTCGGGTGGGACGCACGTCTTTAATTTCTCTCTTTATGGTTCATTAAGAGCCCCCACACACACACACACACACACCAGGCTAACAAGGCTGTTTGCTTTGTCTTTGTCTGGCTGCTGCGACCTTTGACCTGCTCCTCGCTGGTCGTCTGTGACTGAGGCACCACACTGCTGCCGACAAGTGGGACGAAGATGCAACGTGTCGCAGTGATTCGCTTCAGATTTGATCTCGTTACAACCACCTTACCTAGAGTGTCTCTCTCTTTCTCACACACACACACACACACACACACACAAACTGGGCGTTGGCCATCATGAACTCATTAAAAATGTCTGATTCATTCCTCTGGATCTGAACGCTGTCGTCGTGTTGCTGCTCGTTCTCTTCTTTGATCTGTGAGCTGAAGAACGTCCGTGCACACACACACACACACACACACACACACACGCATTTTGAACACATCCAGTATTCAAAATCTACTTAAAATAATTGTATAATGACAATAAAGACTCTTGGCTCATGTCTGTGCATGAAATGGTTTCTTCATTCATTCATCTTTTTTTTTTTTTACCTTTTTCCATTTTTTTCATGTTTGCAATTTATTAATTTTTTATAATTGTTTGAATTTTTTGTGTTTTTATGTTTTATTATGTTTTGTGTTTGCTCTTCATTTTATTAAATATGTAATACACTCTCCATTTATTTCATCCATTATTTTATGTAGGAAAAACTGCAAAAAGCCCATATCTACAAACACAATCAACATCTACTACATCTACATACACAAATACATATACGTGTACACAGTGTGTACACAGTATGTATATGTGTGTATGTGTGTGTGTGCCCGTGCTTTCATTACTTTAAGAAAAAAGCACGTGTGTAAGTGACATGAAGTTTCAAACAGGTGAAACGCGGTGTGTGTGTGTGTGTGTGTGTGTGTAAAGATGATGATCACATGATCAGACGACCAGGTGAAGAAGCAGTCAGTCAGGCCGTGTCTTTGGTCGTGTGTAACGTCTTTAATGTTCTAACTACAATTCAGCCGTTCATTCGCACAGACGCACCAGCGGCCGCATGCATCCCGTTGTTACGTTTACAGAAAACTCGACTGTTCCTCTACGAAGCAAAGAGAGTTAAACGTTTGCACTAAGCCGATATAAAAATCTAAAGGTATAAATAGAAATTTGGTCCGTCAGGTGATTATGGTCCCATTATTTACATGAGATGATTATTGTCATGAGCCGGTGGACAGGCGCTGGTGTTTACAGACAAAATCTAACAGCTGGATTTCATGTAAAAAGGTTTTTCTTCTCCCTTCTTCTTATTCCCGTTTGGCTCAGTGCCAATAAATACAAAAGTTTTAGTTTGTTAGTTTGTTTCCACGACAACAGATCGACGTTAGACGCACAGGACGAAGAATTAAAAAAAGGCACAAAATACAAAAACTCAAACATCAGGCTCAAACATCAGAGTCCTGAGTCAGCGGGAAGTCGCCACAGGAGGTGAAGTCGGCTCGTCCAGAGAAGGAGGGAGCGGAGGCGCTGACGTTGGCGCGTGAAGGTTTCCATGGTTACACCAGGGACTGGAGGCTCTCGGCGGCACTGGCCGTTCCCTCTGCGATGGCGCCGTTGCTGTCGGACGAGCGGAGGCTTCTGTCGTCCACCTGCGTCCCGACGAGACTCAGCACGGCTCGGTACAGGAACTGGAGGTGCTCCTGGAACAGGTAACCACGACAACGGTTTCCCAGCGCCCCGACAGATCGCGAGCTGAGACGAAGCTGGGCGTTCTTACGGCGTCGCTGAAGGTCCCCGGTCTCATCAGGTTCGTCAGCTTCGCCGCCTGGAAGACGTCCAGTGACCCCTCTGACCTCAGCTGGTGGCTCAGGGACGACAGGACGCAGAAGGTTCCGGAGATGACTCCGCCCACCCTGAGAGAGGACACGGTGAATGAGTGAAGAGTGGATGGAGGGATGGAGGGTCATGGCGTCGTACTCGTCGTAGACCACAGTGGGCGTGTCCTTGGTGGAGATCTCCTCCTGAACCAGGTTCAGCAGCTCAAACGTGTCTCTGATGGGACCGTCGGGGTTCAGCCAGCAGGGGGCGCGGAACTGTTTCACCTCCAGAACAAAATCATCCTGATGAGGAGGAGAAGAAGGAGAAGGAGAAGGAGAGGAAGGTGGAGGAGGAGGAGGAGGAGGAGAAGGAGAGGAAGGTGGAGGAGGAGGAGGAGAAGAAGGAGAAGGAGAAGGAGAGAAAGGTGGAGGAGGAGGAGGAGGAGGAGAAGGAGAGGAAGGTGGAGGAGGAGGAGGAGGAGGAGGAGGAGAAGAAGGAGAAGGAGAGGAAGGTGGAGGAGGAGGAGGAGGAGGAGGAGGAGGAGAAGAGAAACTAGATTTCATCTTCTTGTCAGCTCAAAGTCCGAGTGAACCAACAAACTGTTGACGATGAAGGTGGAGGAGCATCGTCAGTTCAGTGGTGTGTGTGTGTGTGTGTGTGTGTGTGTGTTTTTGTTGTTTCTGCCCATTTTTGAATGTTTTCACATCTTTCACATTCTGTATCATGTGTGTATCTTTGTATTTGTCTTTATTATCATTTTTTTCATGTGTGAATGAAAAAATGGAAAAGAAAAAGTACTTTCATACACACTTCTGTATTTTTTTATACTTGTTTTTTATACTTGTTTGTACAAACACAATGGAAAATGTGAAAAGAAGTAGAATTGTAGTAGAATTGTGTGTATTTTTTCATGCATTCATAGTTTTCTTTTTTCTTTTTCACTTTTTTCATTATTTCATCATGGACGTATGAAAATAATCAAACAAACTTACACACACACACACACGTTCACGTTACATTTGTGATCATGTAATGAAAAGTGATCGGCTGAAGAACATCCATGATCTGGACTGACCTGTGTCGCCTCCAGGACGTAGTCCTGCACCACCAGCATGTCCTCGTTAGCCAGACAGATGTTGTTCTCGGCCGTCTGCGTGACAGTGAACAGCTCGTACCTGATTGGCTGCCCTCTCCGCGGCCACAAGACGCCCGACTCCGCCTGCTCCTCGT
Organism: Aeoliscus strigatus; assembly: GCA_901007665.1. Taxonomy (NCBI): domain Eukaryota; kingdom Metazoa; phylum Chordata; class Actinopteri; order Syngnathiformes; family Centriscidae; genus Aeoliscus; species Aeoliscus strigatus. The sequence continues at coordinate 5,811 of CAAKHB010005515.1, read as the reverse complement.
CCTGCCGAAACAGGAAGTCAGCCCGAGTTAAGTCACAGCCAGGAATTATACAGCACCCGCTGCAGAGGGGGTTCCACGCCCGCTCACCTCGCCGGCTGTGTCTCGTGTCAGCGACACGATGACCTGGGAGTTGTGGTCCCAGATCATCCTCCAGAAGTCCTTCACTGTGTCGGGCAGAGGGTTCTGGGTGATGATGAACTCGCTGCTCAGCCTGTAACCCTGCACACACGCACACACACACGCACGCACGCACACGCACGCACACACACACACACACACACACACACGCACACACACACACACACACACACACCCGCTGTGATTGTCATGCTGCAGCAGACGAGTGAACTCAGTTTGTTCTTACGGTGACGTAGGAGGCGTTGATGTAGTCGGACGTTTCCCCCGCAGACGTCGACAGGCGCACACGGGAACATTCAGCTGCAGAAGAGAAAAGTCGATTCAGAAATTGTACAAAGAAACATGACGGACACATTTAGAAGGTGAAAAACAAAATGAACCTGTCGGTTTGTTCATTCAAGTACTCATTCACGACTGAGACCTGAGTTAGCATCAGGTGGCTCGGCTACGCTAGTGTCAGTGACACACAGGTCACATGGTCCGTTTGTGACCGTCGGAGATTCACGGATGCGCTAACATCCTGTAGCAACATGCTAACGGTCTCACCGGGGATCATGACGCAGTTCCTGTTCTTGCTGCGGTTGCAGTCCTGAAGAGCTGCAGAGTGTTCACACGTCTTCACTCCAGAGGAACACAGCAGCTGTGGGGGAACGCCGAACATGTTAGCAGTGTGTTAGCGGTGTGTTAGCAGTGTGTTAGCAGTGTGTTAGCAGTGTGTTAGCAGTGTGTTAGCAGTGTGTTAGTGGTGTGTTAGCAGTGGGTTAGCAGTGTGTTAGTGGTGTGTTAGCAGTGGGTTAGCAGTGTGTTAGTGGTGTGTTAGCAGTGTGTTAGTGGTGTGTTAGCAGTTTGTTAGCAGTGTGTTAGCAGTGTGTTAGCAGTGTGTTAGCAGTGTGTTAGCGGTGTGTTAGCGGTGTGTTAGCAGTGTGTTAGCGGTGTGTTAGCAGTGGGTTAGCAGTGTGTTAGTGGTGTGTTAGCAGTGTGTTAGCAGTGTGTTAGCGGTGTGTTAGCAGTGTGTTAGCGGTGTGTTAGCAGTGGGTTAGCAGTGTGTTAGCGGTGTGTTAGCAGTGTGTTGGTGCAAACTGAACCCAGCAGTGATGTAAACATCTGAACATGTTAGCGGTCGGTTAGCCAGAAAACTTGACTTGAGAGAGGAAACGTAACGTTTTATTTGTAAATATCAGCTGATGCGGTCCGTCGGTCGCCAGGTGAGCCCCTCACCTTCACCTGTTTGTCCAGGCGCGTCGTCCCAGCAGCTCCTGGCGTCAGCAGCTCGTCCACGTACCTGTGCAGGTGAGAAGCTGCCACCTCTGTGTCTCCACACAGGACCGCTTCCACCAGAGCATCATGGATGAAAACGTACTGCTCCTGTCGGGATGACACACACACACACACACACACACACACACACACACACACACACACACACAGGGTGACCACCATTGTTGTTGTCCTGTTTTTCAATCATCACTACACAGCCCAGTTTTCATATTTAGAGCTTTTAAACATATTTTTCTTGTGCTTATTTCTGTTTTCCACGATTCGAGTCAGTTTCACATTCATGTGCTTGTCTTTGTACTAATTTTGATCTTATTGTTTGAATTTATAAAGTACAATTTCATCTAATTTCATCAGCTGACATCATCATTCGCCAATTTTTTGGATCCAGGGAAAAAAACCTTTTTTTTTTTTTAAGGTCTTGACTTGTTGACAAGTTAGCATGCTAGCACCGTTGACTGGAGGGGAGTCATCGGTTAGCATGACGTCAGCATTCTAATGAAAACCTGTGCCAATGTATGTTACCATCTTTATCAACAGGAATCCCTGCAGGGGAAACAGCAGGGAGCAGAAATGACCTCTGACCTCTGTCTGCACCAGGTAGTTCCTCTGTGTGCGGATGTGTTTCAGGAAGCCGGTGACATTGACGGTGCCTTCATCTGTCATCTGCTTCAGCATGCTGTCCAGGACAATGTACGTACCCGTTCGCCCGACACCCGCGCTGCAACAGAGAACGGCACCAACAAAACATGGAAGACATGGAAGATGGAAGTCACCTGCAGGGGGGGCTCACGGGTCACAGCAAACACAGAACATGCAACCGTTTGTGCTTCTGTGTCATATCTACCGTGTAAAGTTACGTGCTGAATACAGCGTAGCAGCAACGTAACGACGTGTCGTCACACTAAGTGGAACAACAACTTTGACGGTAAGGTTTGCGTCATGTGTCCAGTCACTGGGTGAGCAGCGGCGCACACCCTGGAGCCGTCGCAGGGCCACTTGAAGACAGACGACCCTTCACACTCACATTCACACCAACGGGCCGATTCAACTCGGCACGCGTTAGGAGGTGGGAGGGGGCATGTAAACTGTGTTTGCAGAGAAAATAGAACGTTCCTAAAGGTGATTGGTGACGGCCATCTTGTTGTGTTTAGTGCGGTAACATGATCTGCTCACGTTCAGTCGCTTGAAGGAAACCAAGACAAACACCGAGAACCAGAAAAGCCCAAACACACACACACACACGCTCACGGCGCCGTAGGACACCGGGTGGATACGACGGTGAATCCACATTCACTCCTGAAGGTGTCCTACCTGCAGTGGACCACCAACGGACCCGAGCCGGCCCCACGGGCTCTGGACGACTTGCGGACGAAGCTGAGCAGAGGCAGCGCGTACTCTGGGACGCCCATGTCGGGCCACTGGGTGTAGTGGTACTGGGTCACCCTCCGCTCGCTGCTGCGCCCCTTCTGGGAACCCTGAAGAACGTGTCAGTGTTGACAGACTGGTGTACATCCATGTTTGTCAGGTAGATCTGATCTCCTTCAACCATCGGCTGACCTTCTTGGTGTGGGTGTTCCTGACGGTGAAGGTCCTCTGGGTGTAGTAGGCCAGCACCTTGCTGCTCTTCTGCGTCACCAGGAAGCCGCCATACTCCTCCTGGACCTCCGCAGGCCAGTACTGGTCACACTTCCTCTGATGAAGACGTGGACAAGGTTTGTGTTTCAGGTTCAGGAGAAGAACGGGGACGGACCTGCTGTGACAGCCTGGGTCGACGAGTCTCCACCGACGTTCACACACGTTGCTTTTGTGGTTTGGTTCACTCACTCGTCCTTTCTCCACCAGGTTGGTGATCATCACGATGACGCTGACATTTTGTTCCCACACCATCCTCCAGAAGTCCTCGGTGCTCGACCTCAGAGGACCCTGGGCGGCGATGTACGACCTCGGCGCTTTAAAACCCTGAAGGATCAAACATCTGCTGACTCACCGTGAACAAACAGCTTGAAAGGAAACGAGAACGTGATGAAGAGATACGCTCCGGACGACAAGTCGCCTGCAGTTTTACATTGATCACGTCTGCGACGTTTTTATTTTCTTGATTTTTAGTTTGTTCAAACGGCAACCAACAATGTCCAACTGTCCGTACCGAGTCGGACTCCAGACTCCTGAATCCTGCGTTGTGTCGTCACATCAAGACAACGGGAAGTTTCTTTGGATCTAAATTCTACTTTGGAGTTTCGAGGTCAAACGAATTTGTCATTGTCAGCAGCACCCTCTGCTGGCACCAGTTGTAATTACAGACAAACGAGTTCGCGAGGAGCTACTTGAAGTGACGGAAACACAACAGAAACAAACATGACGGCCATTTTGTTGTAGTTAGTGCGGTAACAACCGAGGCCCCAGTGGACCTGAGTCACTAGTGGAACCGAGTCACTAATGGAACCGAGTCACTAGTGGAACCGAGTCACTAGTGGAACCGAGTCACTAATGGAACCGAGTCACTAGTGGAACCGAGTCACTAGTGGAACCGAGTCACTAATGGAACCGAGTCACTAGTGGAACCGAGTCACTAGTGGAACCGAGTCACTAGTGGAACCGAGTCTCCAAAAGAACCAGACTTTGGTGTAAAAACATGACGAAGCGTTTCTTACGTCCACGTAGTTTGCGTTGATGTAATCTCTCTTCTTCCCGTCCTTGTCGGCCTGGGGCGACAGTCGCACTCTGCTGTGGTCGTCTGAGGGTTAAAGACACGTGATGACACACACACGCACACACGCACACACACACACACACACACACACACGGACTCACAGGCCAGGATGTTACTGTATCTGTTCTTCGTCTTGTTGTCGGGGTGGTTGGAGCTGTCGGTGGTGATGTCCACCACACACACCTGCACCTCCTGCGCACACACACACACACACACACACACACACACACACACACGTCAGGTCAGTGTCACATGTTCTCTGGACAGTTCAAAGGAACATTTAGAGGAAAAAAAGTTTCTGTCGGATAAAAAAAACAGTGCAGAGTTCATCTGAAACTGAATCTGTTTCTTCAGCAGGTGTTTGTTTGTTTGTTTGTTTCTTCAGCAGGTGTTTGTTTGTTTCTTTCTTTCTTCAGCAGGTGTTTGTTTGTTTGTTTGTTTCTTCAGCAGGTGTTTGTTTGTTTGTTTGTTTCTTCAGCAGGTGTTTCCTGACTGTCACTGCACCCGTTTACTACATATACTACCTATTCTGTTCAGGTCAGTTGTGAGGGGGACGAAGGTCAAAGGTCAGAGGTCATAAAACAGGGGTGTCCAAACCGGTCCTTCAGAGGTACCTGCAGCTTGTAGACATCACCCTGCTCCTACACATAGACTGATTCAGGTGAGGGAGGAGCAGGGTGACGTCTAAAACCTGGAGGACAGGGGGCCCTGGAGGACAGGGGGGCCTGGAGGACGGGGGGCCCTGGAGGAGCGGACTGGACACCCCTGCCTTCAAGGATCAGTTCCCTCTGTGTGACTTTCTGGTCGTTTCAGTGAATCTGAACGTTTGAACGTTTCAGCTCAGACGCACAAGGACAAAAGACGCAGACGAGACACGTGAAGTGGTTTACGGGGGTGTGGGGGGCGGGGTCTTACCTCATAACTCTGCTTCAGTATCTAACGATGAGTGGGGGGGGGCGGCAGGCAGCCGGGATGTTTCCATGACAACACAGTCAAACAAAGAGGTGCAGAAATAGGAATTACAGAAGACGACACACGTGTTGATGTTTCACACACACACACACACACACACGTACACACATTGCAGACACGTACACACACACGTCACGTACACACACCGGGAAGGCCCTCGTACCTCAAACTCCTGTTGGAAGCCGCGGCCGGCGTGAAGTTCAGCGACATGTTTGACAAAGTCTTTGAGTGTAAACGAGGTCCGCTCGTCTGAAAACAACATTTGATCAAAAAGTGTTTGAAGTGGATCGTTTACGTTGGAAAATAAACGTTTATTTGTCCTTTTGGGAAGAAGAAGTTGAGAATCACAAAGTACAAGAATTATTTGTAGGAACTGATGAAACATTTCTATGGAACATTTGAAATACACAAGTTCATTCGAACATGAATGTGTGTTCTTACATTTGTCATATTTTTGTAAAAAAAGATTGTTTATGATGACTCAAAGAAAATATTTGGAGAGTGAGACGTTGGGAAGAAAGTGACGACTTTTTTCAATTTGTATACAAAGTAAAAAGGGAATGGGAGAATTTGTGTCAGTGAATGTCGTTTCCAACTGACGACGACTCCAGAAAACACCACGGAAAGAGGACGAAAATTCACAGCCTCTGGGGACCAGAGGACCAGTCTGAGAAGTCAATTCAAACCAGTTGAAAAGGTGTGTGTGTGTGTGG
>CAAKHB010005513.1:44000-55107 GCA_901007665.1 Aeoliscus strigatus | reverse complement strand
GTCTGAGCAGCGGAGACGGCCGAGAACGTTGGTTCAGTGTTCAGAGAACGTTGGTTCAGCGCTCAGAGAACGTTGGTTCGGCGCTCAGAGAACGTTGGTTCGGCGCTCAGAGAACGTTGGTTCGGCGCTCAGAGAACGTTGGTTCGGCGCTCAGAGAACGTTGGTTCGGCGTTCAGAGAACGTTGGTTCAGAGAACGTTGGTTCGGCGCTCAGAGAACGTTGGTTCGGCGTTCAGAGAACGTTGGTTCGGCGCTCAGAGAACGTTGGTTCAGCGCTCAGAGAACGTTGGTTCAGCGTTCAGAGAACGTTGGTTCAGCGTTCAGAGAACGTTGGTTCAGAGAACGTTGGTTCAGAGAACGTTGGTTCAGAGAACGTTGGTTCAGAGAACGTTGGTTCGGCGTTCAGAGAACGTTGGTTCGGCGTTCAGAGAACGTTGGTTCGGCGTTCAGAGAACGTTGGTTCGGCGTTCAGAGAACGTTGGTTCGGCGTTCAGAGAACGTTGGTTCGGCGTTCAGAGAACGTTGGTTCGGCGTTCAGAGAACGTTGGTTCGGCGCTCAGAGAACGTTGGTTCGGCGTTCAGAGAACGTTGGTTCGGCGTTCAGAGAACGTTGGTTCGGCGTTCAGAGAACGTTGGTTCGGCGTTCAGAGAACGTTGGTTCAGAGAACGTTGGTTCGGCGTTCAGAGAACGTTGGTTCGGCGTTCAGAGAACGTTGGTTCGGCGTTCAGAGAACGTTGGTTCGGCGTTCAGAGAACGTTGGTTCGGCGTTCAGAGAACGTTGGTTCAGCGTTCAGAGAACGTTGGTTCAGCGCTCAGAGAACGTTGGTTCAGCGTTCAGAGAACGTTGGTTCAGAGAACGTTGGTTCAGCGCTCAGAGAACGTTGGTTCAGCGTTCAGAGAACGTTGGTTCAGAGAACGTTGGTTCGTCGTTCAGAGAACGTTGGTTCGGCGTTCAGAGAACGTTGGTTCGGCGTTCAGAGAACGTTGGTTCGGCGTTCAGAGAACGTTGGTTCAGCGTTCAGAGAACGTTGGTTCAGCGTTCAGAGAACGTTGGTTCAGAGAACGTTGGTTCAGCGCTCAGAGAACGTTGGTTCGGCGTTCAGAGAACGTTGGTTCAGAGAACGTTGGTTCGGCGCTCAGAGAACGTTGGTTCGGCGCTCAGAGAACGTTGGTTCGGCGCTCAGAGAACGTTGGTTCGGCGTTCAGAGAACGTTGGTTCGGCGTTCAGAGAACGTTGGTTCGGCGTTCAGAGAACGTTGGTTCAGCGTTCAGAGAACGTACCAAATGACATTAGAGAACAGTTCCGGCGGCTCACTAACCTCGTCACCCCCCGGCTCTCGGCACCACGGAGCGGCACACAGAGAGTAGTCGTCCTCGGAGTCGGAGGGCGTGTGCGGCGGAGAACAAACCCTCCTGCTGTCCTCGCCCTTCTCTTTGCTTTTCTTCCACTTCTTCTTGCAGCTCTTCTTGGCCTTGTCAGACACCTGAGAGTCACAGCTGTCTTTGCGTCGCTTGGTCCTTTTGCTGGTCGCTTCCTTTTTCAGCGGGGGGTCTTTGATCTGGAACACACACAAACACCTCAGACGACGTGAACGGGACTTTGCTGAAAGTTGACAAGTTGCACCTCACTGCCGGTCATTACGGTCATGATTCCCAAACTTCTGGCAGCAGAGCAAAGGGGATTACCGTAATGACAGCGTCCCTGCTGTGAGGTGCAGACCCGTCTGCTTTCATTCTACTCCCACTGCTCTCATGTCAGTGGACAGTGGTTACAGATAAAGTTGGGTTGACACAGGGCGTCTTACCACAGCGGGGGGGCTGGGCGGGGGGGCCAGTTTGAACAGCAGGTATCTGTGGAGCTCCTCCGTCTCGGGCAGCGTGACCTGCAGCAGGAACCCCTCCACCAGCAGCTCCTCCAGCTCGGGGCTCAGACCTGCCAGAGGGAAGACGAGTGATGACGGGTTCAGAGCCACAGAGTGACGAGTGACGGCCGGTGGCAGCACTGACCCCGGACAGGAACGCACTGGTGCTCCGTGTAGAAGGACGAGTTCGGATGGGACCAAGTTCTGGAACCGTTTGTCCCCTGGAACGGTGACAACAGATTCATTCATTCATAACACATCAATACGCTACTGGAACGCTGAGGACCTATTTCTGATACAAGTTCAAACATTAGTAGATTATCATACAAACAGTGATAAAATATACACATACATTATTATATTATTAGATATGTACTAAACATTATACTCTGGAGTACCGCAATTACATGACTATCTGCGCCACCAGAAATCGGTTCCTGAAGGCCGAGAAGTGTCACTTGGTTCCTCTACCTGGTGTGAAGGAGGAGGAGCTAGGAGAAGGAGAAAATCTCCACCGGTTCCTGGAAGCTGACATTTACTGTCATTACGGTAATCCCCCTCGCTCCCCCTGCCAGACGCCGGTGAGTCGTTACCGTAACGACAGCAGCTTGGATGTGCAGTGCAACTACCTCTCCTTCTTCCCACCAGGTAGAGGAACCCAGTGACACCTCTCAGCTTTCAGGAACTGTTCTCTGGTGTTAATAGTGGTGTTATTACGGTACTCCAGCCCCACCAGGGTGACCGTAGGCTGCTTGCAGACGTACCACAGACTGGGCGTCAGCGACCACCTTGGACACGTGCTCCAGCAGTCCGTCGGAACAGGCCTGTTGGACCCGGTGCTGCCATTTCACCGTCCTCTCGATGAGGAAGCGCAGCGCGTCGCCTTCCGGCAGTCGAACCCGGATCCTCTGCAGCGACGCCAGCAGGGGCAGGACCTTGTCCAGGGGGGGCTTCCTGGAGCGGCGGCACACGGGGCAGAGCCAGGCCTGGTCGCGCTGGAGGTCGGCGGGCGGCGTCACGCAGCCGCGGTGGAAGAGGTCTCGGCAGAGCTCGCACTGCAGCATGGGGCCCGACGGCGCCCTCTGGCACACGCACACGCTCAGCGCACAACAGCTGTCAGCAGGAAGAAGCTTGGACTGGTTTGAAGCCCTCAGAGCCAACAGCACCTCCATCTCCTTCTGACGCACCTCAGCCAGCGTGGACATCTGGGGACAGAGGGACACTTGGTTCATAGGTTCTGTATGGAGGTGTCACCGCCCCGCCCCGACCTCCGACCCCTCCCCCCGATGTCTCATAACAACAACACGTCAGTGTTTCTTCTTCTGCGTCTGTGTCTTGTGTTGAATCTCACTGCCGTGTTCTGTTTTCTTCTGGTTCTCAGTGTTTATTTACTATTTACTAAGTGACAGCGGCTGAAAGTGAGCGTATCTTGTTACCATAGTAACTACAACAAGATCGTCGTCTTTTTTTCTCACTTTTTTTGGAAAAAAAAATCTTTTTTGGACAGCTCTGCTCCGTCTCTTTTTCTATGCTTTTGGTGAATTTTAGCTCCACCTGCAGGCCTGGGGAATGAACTACAGCCTGTCCAGTCCTTTTCAATGGATCCATTTGGATGAAAATATTCTTGATATGATGGAGACGGAAGAAAAAGCAGATGGTTTGTGTATGGAGTATGTATGTCAGCGTATGCGTATGGACGTGTCTTCCGGGTGCGCTGACACAAAGCAGACCAACACTCACAGCCGAGGCAGAGTCCCTGCTCTCACAAAGAGATTTTTCCACGTCGCACAACAAGTCCAGTTTGGTTGAAGACTTTTTACTGCTCTGCGACGGGTCTTTTGTTTTCTTGGATCTTGATTTCTGGTGGCCCGTTCCGACGTCACACCTCGGACAGAGAACCTGGAAACCACAGAAAACAGCAAACGGGAGTTTTTCCACCGAGTCTTCACGAGTTCCCAACCCGAGGGGTGACGTGTGCTCACCTCCAGCAGAGAAAAGGGAGAGTTCCTCAGTAGAAAGGTCTTCGCCGCGCTCTCCTTCCACGCCTCCACGTCGCCGACCAGCGCCTCCAGTCGGCCGAGCGGCTCCAGCCTCACGGGGATCCCCTGGGCTCTGAGTACCAGCTCAGAGAGGCTGTCCAGAACGGGGATCCGACCGCCGAGCTGCACGCACAACACGGACGGCGCACGTTACCACGGAATCAGAGCTGGCTGTGACGTGTGTGTGTGTGTGTGTGTGTGTGTTCACCTGCAGGGCGTCTGCTTCCTGCAGCCACTCTTTAGCCTTAGCCACAGCGTCCATCAGCTGCAGGCAGTTGGGGAGGTACGCAGGGATGTTTTCCACCTCATGTAACGCAGCATCCAGCGTTTCGATGCTGTGAGCCGGCCTGCGGAAACAGGAGCATACGACACGGTCATAACACAGAGGGGGGAAAGACACGGAACTTTACGACATCAGATCACACCGAGGAGCTGCGTTCCAACTGAATCTGAGTTTTAGGTCGGACTGTGTCATTTAGGGGCGACAACCCAACTCTCCTGGTCCATCCATCGTCGTCGTTTCTGTTCTTCTACTCATGTTCAGGTCATGGTAAAAGGACCTCAGAGGTCCGTCAGCGGCCAGCAGAGGGTTAAGTTCTGTCACAACAGCGTGAGCCTCTTGATCCGCCACGATCCCACTCTGCCGACCTGGCACATTTCCCCGTCTGACGTTAGCGCTGAGCTGAGAGAAACTTTGAAAGGCGACGAAACAGGGTGGACGTCACAAACCCACAGGCCTGGTTTGGATCTGACACACCTTGAACCTCTAACTGGGGTAAAAATCACTGTGTTCAACACTTGACGCTCACACACGTTCACTTGTTTTTTCCCCCCCGGTGTCTGTGTTTTTCTTTGTTTGCTGAAACAAGACTCATTTTAGACGTTTCTATTCCCTCAGAAGACACAGGAGTGCATCTCTGAGATCAGCGGTTCTGTGTTTTCTTTGTTTACTTCAAGCGTCGGGAGCGTCTCGTGGCTCCTCGCCGCCGTCCTTGTTTTATTCCGGTTCTCATCTTTGTTTACGCTAACGACTGAAATCATTTTCTCTGGTAAAGTCAGGTGACCCCCAAACAGTCCGATCCCAGTCGCTGTCGTCGTTGGAGGTCCGTGGAGCAGCAGAGGAGCAGGTCTCCTGCAGGTCTCACCTGGCTTCCATGAGCCCCAGCACTCGCTCCTCCCACTGCTCGGACACGGTGAGCAGCTCCTGCAGACGGGCCATGGCCCTCTCCACGGAGCCGTGAGGAGCCAGGCCCACGCCCTGGTCGATGAGCCGCCTCATGGTGTCCAGGCACAGGTCGTCCGGGTGGCTGCTGGCCTGCTGCACGGCCTCCAGCCAGCGGGCCTGCTCCAGGCGCTCCCTGAGCAGAGGCAGCTGGGGCAGCTCCACGTCCAGCCCCAGGCTGACGTCCAGCAGGTCCTGGAGGTCCAGCGGGCTGGGCGACTCGTCCGAGAGGAGCTTGTCGCTGCGCTGCTGGAACTCGTCCACCCGGGTTAGCAGGTCCTGTGAAGCAGCGCACGTTACGCTCTGACGTCTGTCAACCACATCTAGTCAATGTCTGAAGCATATGTACAGGAAACGGAAAATAATGGACTGGAATAGGAATATACACAATAAATACACTGACATTTGTGTGTGCGGTTGTATTTATATTTTTATGAGCTGGGATTGCAGGAAATATCCACATGAATCAATGTAAAACACCCCGGTGTCGTTACCGCCGCCAACCGGACCGTTACTAACCTTCAGGAGAGGCGCCTGGCGGATGTTACAGGGCAGGTTGTCCAACTGTCGGACGAACGACCTCAGCTCCTCCACCGTCAACATGTTCTGGCTCTGGGATTTTCCTCCGCCAGACCGATACCTGCAGCGGCAGGAGACAGACAACACCTGAACACACCGACAGCACCTCAGACCACCCCCACAGAGGGAGGGGGCTAACAAGTCATAAAGTCATCGTTTATATCAAATAAAAAGTTTTACATAAGAATAAAATCCGATGAGGAGGAGGAAACCTGCGACACAGGCTGGAGGATAGTGTGCCGTTCACCAGTGAACTGAACCACCGACTGAAAGGATTCGTTTATTTCACAGTTCAGCTGAGTGAGTCGGATTCGTTGGTTCGTTCCCTGCCAACGACGTCTGGACTTCACTGACGGACCACAGCGTGTGTTTCTATGCACGTCTGACATGTGGAATGGGCACGAGACGAGGAGTAGAGACCTGGAGCGCTACCCCCGCCGTGTGTTGCATCGGGGCTGAACTGGTTGAGGTGACGCGGTGTGAGGTGTGTTGCTGCTGTGGTACCTCGTCTGCCTCTTCCCGTTGAGAAGCTGCTGGGCCATCACGGCCACTTTTTCGGCCTCTGAGGCCGCGGTGCGCAGCTGATCCAAGAGGCCGCTCCCTGGGAAGGATCTGGTCTCGGCCTGCTCCACCAGACTCTGAAGCTCCTCCAGACCTGTCAGGAGGGGTTCAGTGAACAGAACGACATTCACTGGAGCTGTGGACGACGTTGGAGCGGTGACGGACAACAAGGACGGTGTATCTTCTTCCTCTTACCTCTCTTCTTGTCTTCTTTGTTGTCCAGGATGTCTCGTACATTACACAGCCAGTCTTTATAGGACTCCGCTCGCAACGTCACGGCCTCCATCATGGGGTACAACTCGTCCAGTGTGAATTTATAACTGAGGACCAAGACCATGTTCCATTGAATGGGTGATTTCATATGACTTGTGTGTCCACACCATCCTCCCGAGCTACCTATCCTGCAGGTTTTACATGTCACCCATCACACATATCCTGTTGCCGTGGTAACTTCAAACTCACTGGAGTGTAAGGTTGCTCGGCGGGCAGGAGCAGAGGTCCTGGGCGTGGTACAGACACACCATCTTCCCCGGGCTGCAGGCACAGGTGATGCCAGACAGGTAACAGGTGGTCCGACACTTGCAGCACTGGCGCTCCTCATCGGGGAGCAGCTCGTAGTCCACCTGCTGGGACTGGAGGACTCCCTGGACACAGACACACACACACACACACACGTTACAGCTCGATGCCAAGCCACAGCCACGCAGGTGAAGACACTTCACACTCATGTTGAAAGAAGTTCTAGAACACGTCCACATCGACTCCGCTTCTGGAATTTGATATCATAATGTCGGTATTTGTTACATGTTTCGTGTTTGTTGTGTTTTTTTGTTCTTGATGCCGTTATTCTCCTTTTCATTCTTTAAAAAGAATATTTTTTTTTACTTTGGATGTAATTGATATATATTCTTATATATGATCATTATTTTTTTTATTTCTATTCTCTTCTGATTTTAATAAATCATGGCCCAGGAAAAGCTGACTCCGACGGTAAAAGATACTCATCAAGGTCTTTCTCATCCTCATTTGAAAGCTACTCACCATGTTCTTTATCACGTCCCTCAGTTCTTCCTCTTCTCGGACCATGGAGGTCATGTCCCTCTGCACTGCAGAGGCCAGGTCCACGTCCATGGTGTCGGCTTTGCCGGCCATGTTACAAACCATCTCGTCGTGGGAGAAGACGCAGTACCTGCTCAGCTGGCGATAGTGTTTCACGCAGTTTCTGCCCACGGGCATCTGAAGAGAGGAGAGTCAAACCGCAGCTTGTACCACCAGTACAGTACTACTCTATGACCTGCTCTGGGGACCGTCTTACCCAGTCCATGGTGCAGAAGTTGACAGCCTCGGCAAAGTTGAAGCCCTGGTTGAAGCCGCTGTGATACGCTCTGGGGAACGTGATGACAAACTCTCCTGCGCACTGGTTGGTGCGATAGATCTGAAGTGAGGAAGAGAACGAAGAAAACAGAGGTTGTTGTGAATAAAAAAACAAACAGGCCTCATGATCACGACAAGAACTAACATGGGAATTTGTTATTGGACAATCAACAAGTTCCATTACGATCATTACACAGACCGAAGTTACATTTTAAATTAAAGAGGTTTCCAAAATATAAAATCATAATAACAATGGAGGGGAGGGGGGAGAGGAGGCCATGTGAGCAGTGACTTGCCGGGATGCCGTTGTTCATCAGCGTGTTGGGATTCATGATGGTGACGAGCTGATGAAGGAGGTCCGGCTGCGACTCAAAGAGCTCAGGGGCCAGTTTCTTCATGACCGACTCCAGGTGCTCGGCAGCGTACCCGGGGGCCCCGTACCACGTCTTTGGCTCCCCCCTGCACAGGGGATCCAAACATAGCTGACATGTGACTGACCCTCGGCTGCTGCGAAATTCATGAAGGGGGGAACAGCTGATGGCCTCGTGCGGGGTGAACGCGTCTGTCACTTCCTGCTGCCACCGGTGCGACCTGTCAAAACGTCCTTCCGGTGGCGGATTGTTACCATAGTAACGTGCTCCCATCACACACTAGGTTTGAAGCTTCAGTGGTCCAAATGTTCACGCTTGTGCATATAGTGGTTTTTACTCTACTCCTTCAAAGGCACCTGTCCCATCACATGTAGTGTTATCGGTGGCGTACCAGTGGAGGTAGTTGATGGAGTAGCTCCAGTGGTCCTCGATGTGCCAGCAGAAGGAGGAGAAGCACATGCCCACGTACAGCCACGGCAGCTTCATCCCACAGATGTCGGCGGTGATGTGAGTCAGCACAGACGAGTCCAGCACGGGCATGTTGTTGAGGTTCCAGCCGCTGCTCAGGTAATGCTGCAGGTCACAGACGGAGCTCAGGAACGGGCCGCTCAGACCCCGACTCAGCCGTCTGGACGGTCCCGTCGCTATCGATAATGGCTGCTGGCGTTCTGCCCAATCAGCTGCGAGCTGGTGACGGGTACCCATGTGGGGAGTGTCTGTGGGACGCATCCAGCTACGAACATGCTAACTGTCCAACAATGGATGTGCTGATACATCACAACATTAGCTGGAAATGCTACGCTATGCTACGGGACTGTTCAGACGGCTGACGCTGGGTCTACAACCGTTGGGCCGGGAATCTTTGGTGTGGACAGAGCAGATAAAACAACAGACGGTACCTCGTCCTTAGGATCGACTTCAAAGTGGCCGTTCCTCACGGGGAAACCACTCCCAAACTCCTTGGAGGCGATGTCTGCCCCGTATTCCACTGTCACATCCTCCTCGATGGTGCTGACGAGCCGCCAGAACTCCTTCTCCACCAGCTCGGTGGGTACCATCTGAATCAGGGCAGACGACTTAATTAATCCCCGCGGGGAAACTCGCGCAGTGGAGCAGAGCAGGAAGTGTCTCAGGAGGCTAGTCGCAATAATTTGAACTACTGGACGTGATCGTGCATGAGCAGCCATCTCCACCGTTACTGATGTTCCCCGACTAAGAAGATGAATTTCCAGGACGTACCAAACTAAACTCACACTGCAGTGAGCCAGTGGTGCTAAAAATCAAGTAGCCACGGCAACCACCCGAGCAATAAGGGGAACGTCAAACAATCGACTGACGCGGACAAGCGAGGAGCCGCCCCCTGCTCCTGGGAATGACCACCGACTGTTAGACTTCATCAAACGGTGAAGACAGACGTACGTGGACCGGCATGTTGAAGTAATCCGACTTGAAGGAGTCAGCCATGTCCCCGAAGGTCTGGAGGGTGTAGCTCCTGCTCGCCTGCTCGAAGCCGAACGCCACGGGGGGTTTGCCACATTCCTGGTTGTACACACAGACAGATGGAACATCAGGCAGGTACTTCCTGTTACTTGACAACAACAACAAAAACCTACAGGTGCATCTCCAAAAAAGATGAGAATAGACTATGTTATTTATATGGAGTTCTTCTAGCTACAGACAGCACAAACAAATCATCAAACAAAACAAAATCATCATGGAAAACTTCAGGAAACTGATTTTTCTACATTCCTACATCACTACACGTAAACTAAAAAGATCCGAGAACATTTTTGTTTTTATTTCCATAATTGACGCCTGCACTTCTATTCAAAAAAATTCAAATATTACAATATTTTGTGTCAAACTAATTAGTTTCAATACAAAAATAACCATTTGAGATTTATGGTAATATTTCTGTTCACGCTATGAACGAAAAGTCAGTCGGTTATGAAAGTTTCGCTGGTTGATTTAAATAGAAGGATTCAACGTTTCCATGATAATATAAATACAAAAAAAATGCATAAATATGTAAATATAAGTAACAGGCTGATGAGGTGGCGTGCAGCCCTCAGCGTACCTGCGCCAGGCACCGGGGACACCTCCAGTCACCTTTGGGGACGTCGTGGAGCGGGGGGATGAGGCAGAAGATGTGGTAGCTGTCGTCACAGCCGTCACACAGCAGCAGCCGGTCCTCTGCGGTTCCACTGCCGCAGACCAGACACATGTACTGGTCCACCTGAGCACACGGCAGGAAAAACCTGACGACTACTGGAACTCTGACAGCCGGGGAACATGATGACAGGGTCGGAGCCCCACGTCCCCCATTCCTGTCTGTGCTTATTTAATCACAGCGTTTGTTCATCCTGAAGTCAATAAAAATGGCTGATTCTGCAGCAGAAATCAAACCAAACCTCTTTACCGGTTCATATGTTTAAATTCTGTTCATCAGTGACATTTCTGCAGTGTTCCTCATTTCACGATGATCAAACTCAGGATGTTACTCAACCTGCTTTCTGACATTTTCTGATGTGCCAACAGCCACTAAATTACTTGTGATACACATGTGATAGCGTTGTGATAGCGTTGGTGTTAAAGGCTTCAGGTCTACCATCTTTGACGTGCTTTGACTTTGAACCATGAGAACAACGTCACAACACACGTACTTTGTTCAGGGGGGGTTTGAGCGTCATGTTCAACGCTTCTTCACAGAGATGATCGGCGGGCTCCTCCTTCACCTCTGTGAACGCCATTCTCACTGAAAGGGAGCAGGCAAAGGGTCAGCGGGGATTCCCTGACGTCAGGGGCCACGTCCCCCGGTCCATTCGCGCTTCTCACCCGGTTCTCGCTTGGCAACGTACGTTCCCATCCTCCTCCTGAGATTGGGACGGTTCTCACACAGCTCCTCGGGCTGGCTTTTAACGCAGCCTCTCTGCCGGGGACACCGTGGGCGACAGAGCAGAGTGAGACAGAGAACCAAGACTTCAAGGTACAACATCAGACATCACAACACGCAGTGAACTGGATCGTCTACTGTTGTGGACACGTCACAGGATTTAGTGTCAGTGCAGTGCAATGGAACGCCCCCCCCCCCCCCCCCCC
>CAAKHB010005513.1:11744-43980 GCA_901007665.1 Aeoliscus strigatus | reverse complement strand
CCCCCCCCCCCGTCACTGTAACTCGGTCTGAGGTCAGAAAGATGGCGTCAGTAGCGTCTTTGTTCCACTTCGATGACACGGTGCAGTTGGACGTGGAATGCGTCGGTTAGTGACCCT
Source organism: Aeoliscus strigatus (assembly GCA_901007665.1). NCBI lineage: Eukaryota > Metazoa > Chordata > Actinopteri > Syngnathiformes > Centriscidae > Aeoliscus > Aeoliscus strigatus. Next base: position 43,863 of record CAAKHB010005513.1, on the reverse strand, counting down.
TTAACCCCGAAACACTACATTTGTGCTAGCCTACGTTAAATTACCGTAATGACGGTACTATTTGTATGGTTCCCGAAAGCTGGGGAGTGTCAGTGTTCCTCCACCTGGTGTAAAGGAGAAAACGTCCATCGGTTCCTGGAAGTTGAGAACAGCCATGTTGCTGTCATTACGGTAATGCTGCAAGCAAGCGAATCATTACCGTAATGACAGCAACTTCTCAGCTTTCAGGAACGTTTCAGGACGTTTTCTCCATATAGTCCTGTCGTTATGGTACTCTGGTCAGTGTTAAAGGGTTAACTAACAAACAGCAGAATAAGGGCGACCTTTATGACCTTGTCACACCGCTGCACGTTCACAATGTTCTGTAGGAAGTCCAGCAGAAGGAGGGGCGGGGCCGACTCACCTCGGCTCTCATCCGCTTGGCGCGGCGAGCGATGCTGCACGTCTCCTGGGGCTGGACCGACTGTCGCTGTGGAAGGTCGTGAGGCGTGTACTCCTTGTCTTTAGTGTCGTTGGTCAGCGTGGCCTTCTGTGAAGAGATAAGTACAGGGGGGCTGAACATGATGGGGGGCTGATGACCCTGGAAAGGGACGTGGTCTGAATCCAAACGCTACTGCCAATTGTCAGTGCCCAGACCCAACGTCTGGATGAAGGTCTGGTCCGCCAGGCTAACAAACTCCCATAAACATCGACACAACACGACAGGAAAAAGGAGAATGAAGGAACAAACCCAAGTGACGGGACGTACGGGCAGATTGGCTCCGGTCTGGAACAGGTTGTAGGGGTAGAGGATCCGCTCGTAGTGGGCCCGCAGATGGGAGCCGATGGCCTTGCCGGGAGCGAAGCCCATCTTGACGGAGATTTTGGTCCAGCGGCGCTCTCTGCACACTGCGTCGAAGCCGCCCTCTTCGTTCACCAGCTTCCCAAGGAGGAAAAACATGGAGGATGTTTTACACGATCCCGTGAATGTGTCGGAGTCACAGACAAAGGCAGTTGTGGAAAAGGAAGTGGGACGGAATATTTGACAGCGGCAGTTTGATTCCTGAAGAAGAAGAAGAAGAGGAGGAGGAACCTTGTTGAGCTGGTACAGGTCCAGGATCTTCCTTTCCACGTGAGGGATTTTCAGAGTGCATCCTTGGAGCTCCCAGAACTTTGCTATTTGATCCAGGAAGTTCAGCTTCACTCGTGTCTGCGCCTGAAAATCAACACGGACAAGACACATGACTACAATGGCTGTGGATGTTGGATGTAAAGACCCCCACCCAACCAACAAGCCTCACGTGTTTTAACACCGATGGCATCACTGCCGATACATCGGCGCTAGCTTACGTCGGAGTCCTAAATGACGCCACTAGTTGTCTTATTTTCAGAAAACGGTTCCTGAAAGCTGAGAACAGCCAAAACTGTCAAGTCATTATTACCATAATGACAGCAACTTGGATGTTAAGGGCAACTTGTCTGCTCTCAGGAACAGTAATTACGGTACTCCAAAGTATGCTAGCAGGAATGTAGCACCGTGGATACCGTTGGTGTTAATTCTCAACATCCCTTTAGAGTTTATATTTCTATTGTATTCCTTTCTATTGTCTATTGAGTGCAACAGTACTATTTTATACTTTATTATTGTTGTATATAGATTATGATTATTTGTATTTTTATTATTAATATTGTACATAGTATTTGTACTCTGTTTTTTATTCTTTTTTTGGTATTATTCTCTATTTTACCTGGCATTCATCAGAATTTCATGGTGTAAACAAACGCTTTCTGTGCACATGACAACAAACACCTTGGATGCTGAAGTTTGTCCCCTAGTTGAGGAGCATTCGCATCACATATGAACCGGTTCAAATCAACTCACCTCCAACTCATTGAGTCTTTGTATCCGTGGGGTGAATTTCAACCTTTCTACATCACAAGCAAACGGCGGCTGCCATTCCTACGGATGCCATGGAAATAAAAAAAACAAGTATTAATCCAAAGGTCTTCAACAGAGTTCACGTAGATAAACCAGTCCTTTGTTAACATGTTTTTAATGTGGTGTCAAAATAGTGAGTGATGCTGCTGTCGACTGTATGTTGACATTTCATATTCAGATATTTCCTACCAGACGTGTTGAAAAGTGATTGGTCAGAGTCACATGGTCACTCCTGTTTACGACCGCTTCTTCTATTCACACAAACTTTTGCTTTGACAGAAAGGTCTTGTACCGAAACGTCACCATACAATTTTACTGCAAGTTGGCCATGTGTGCGGGAACCTTTTTTCTATTAACCTGGACTTAACTCTCATCCTCCAACGCACCTGCCTCAGAAATAGATGCTCAGATTTGTGTGCTGCTACTGCTATGGCGACCTCTTTGACATCAATGCACTCACAGAAAAACACTTTTTGCACCCGACCGCACAACTTCCTGCCAGACCAAGATGTTCAATGTGTGTCACTACACACTTGCTGCATCATATTTAGTCAAATAATCGTGGATAAAAGCGGCGATGCAGAGTGGAACGTGTTTTTTTAAATATATTTTTTTAAAATCATCCTGGTACCCTGGGATTGTTTGAACAACTGCACACGTCCCATTTTAGAAAAAGTTCTCCCTGAGATATGTTTCAGTGTCAACGTTTGTCCTTCACGTTTTCAACACGAGACTAAATAACACACATTATCTAGGTGGTGGTTGGAGTTTATCTCACCAGTTCACAACAACTAGTTCTAAATGCCAGCAGCACCTCCATAAGCAGCTCTGCTCTCTGTTCTGAACAATTTTATGGAAATCATTTTCAAAAGCAACAAAAAAACGAGCATGAAAATCATAAAGAGAAATCTAATAAGAAGAAAATATAACTATAGAGCACAGTGTCTTTTTATGTTTGATTCTCAGTTCACTTGGAACATAGAATAGTAAAAAAATCAGACTCATGCAAGATGCATAAACAGGTTGTTTGTTGTTGTGAGTCAGCCGGGCCTTGAAATCACTCTACAATTCAAATGATGATAAAACGCCTCAGAGGGACGGGGAAAGAAAATGTCAGCGTGGTTTTGTGAATAACTAGTATGCTAATGTGTTCCGTTAACGTGGGAGCAACTGAACTAACACAACTGTGGTTCTCTCAGTAGCGTGGAAGTAAAACAACAAAGACATTGATGTACACACACAATGAAGTACAATCATTCACGCTAGGGTGGTGTGTGTGTGTGTGTGTGTGGGGGCATGCTGACCACAAACTGAGCACACAGAAGGATTCGTGACCGGGAGAATTAAATGTATTCTGAAGGGAAAGTAAACAAAGTGAGTGGCTGCTCGAGGCTGCCGTCTTTGAACACGCTGGGGTGGGAACAACGCAGAGAGACCCTCTGAGGAGCTGAGGAGCCCCTCAGTCCGTCACGTCAGCCTGCAGGAGAAGCTGCTGGTGACACCGCTGCGTTCCCAGTTTATCAACCGACACGTTCAAGACGCAGGCACGGGATCTTCCTGACCTTCAGGAAGCAGGTTTAGTCCAGGGGGAGAGTTTTCAACTGCTGTTTCCATGTAAACGGACAGAAATCAGAAATCCAACCACATTTTCACACATTTGAATTCAGTTCATCAGCAACCCGGACATTAGGAAAATTCTGCAGTTACCCTCATTTCAGGATCAACTAGAACAGAAGTCAGAGACCGCAGACCTCCACCAAGAAGCCCATTTCCACCCAAGATCTTTATATATTTAGATTTACATCAAATAGGAATCTACCATCCATGATTCCTTGACCCAGAAAACATCTTCTGACCATTTGTAAATACACTGACATCATGTTTAGTTCAACAGTTCTTGACTAAATTCCCTATTTCTCTAGTAGGGGTTTTCTTCTGGATCCAGCTCCTGAACTATTGAAGATCCAACAAATCTGTTGACTCTGATTCATCAGCTACAATCTGGTGTCACTTCATGTCTTTGTCTTGATTCCTTGAAATCCACCAGCACCAGAATATTTCATACTCTGATTGTAGGACCCAGGAATTAGTCAGGATCCAGACCGCTTATTGTGGAGTTGCTGAAAATGTCCCTGTTACCAGACAGACGCCGGCAAAAACAGAACCTCCTTGGCGGCGGTAACAAACACTGAAGCTGCTGTGTGTGGCGGAAAGAAACCAGCCTTTTAAAACCCGACATGGAGACCATCAACATGTCAGCAAACACACGGCCGGCCGTAAACGTTGGGTGGACGCCGTCCATCCGTCCAGCTTCAGCTCAAATCATTCTCCACAACCAGCTTTTGTTTAGAGGACTGTTTCTTTGCGTGTGTGACTGGATTATCCTCTGATAACCCAACAACCCCCTTTGTCAAAACCCAGGGTCCAACTACACTTCCATCCCAAGCTGAAGATAAAGGATTTCAAAGCATGCTAAAAGAAGAAGTGATACGACTGTTTCAAACACGACTTAATCCTCTTTGCGTGGACACACCCTTGGAAAAAAAGACCTCTCCCAACACAATTGACCACCCGTGTAAGATCACTTTCACTGAGAAATAAATGGGATCAATCATTCACTGTATCGGCTGTGACGTCACACACTGGCTAAAACAATCCAACCAATATTTTTTATTTTAATTTTTTTACGGTAACGATATTATTATATAGTAATAAACACGTTGTAGCTAACATTATCTCGTGTGGTTAATAATGATAGTAAAAGTATCTGAATAAAAGAGGAAGTGTCCGTCGTGTGAAAACGTCCATTCTGTCCGTAAACAGTTGCACGTACGATGACAGACTGCAGCTTTCAAACAGGCCTTCTTAGCTAGGTTCGGCACAAACCCAGCTGGGGAGGGAGGTTTAAATAACCCTAATATTAATAAAAAGGTTATACAACTACAGTAGACCTTGGTGAGTCTGCCCTGCCTTGTCCAGGAAGCATCTCTGTGTCCGAACGTAAACAATTTCTCTCCATTTGCATCCGGACAAAGTTCAGCCTTCGGATTATTGTTGAAAATAATACACATACGGAGGTCTGTGTGAAAAGACATACACACGCGAGCCAACTGGGCTTTGAAAAACAACTTAATGTGAGCAGTTTCAGCGCCGTTCCGCCGTCTTCGGGCTCTGCTCTCCGGCTCGGGTCGGCTGACAATTCAACTCACGGAGCCGCAATCCGCCATGTTGGACGCGGTCTAACAACACAACTTTGCCTGCGACTTCTAATCCCGTTTTTAATTTATTTTAACAAAAAGCAGCGAACGCTAACACCCCCGGAGCCGTCAGGGGGAAACAAAGAGGCACTCACAGGTGGAGGTCGCACTTTGCAGATGCCACTTTTCTCGGCAATGGGTCGTATTTTGTTGATGTACGCAAACGGGTCGGAGAATTCCTCCCAGCTGGGCTCGAAAACAGGACACTCCGGGGGAGGAATGAATTCACTCTGCTGGAGTTGAGTCATCGTTGCATCTTTGTTGTGACTGCCGCTGAAAGATGTCCGGGGAGGGAGGTGTCCTGGCTCCGTTTCTACCTTTGAATTTCCGTCTTTCAGTTCATGTCCTTTCTCCACTCATTGAACTCAAAGGCGAATTATCGAGTTGGAGACGAAAGGGTGACAGGCAGAGGGGGGTGTGCCTCCGCCTCGAAAAGTAGACACGCAGAAACGATTGGTCTGCGCGTTCATTCTTCCCGCAAACTTGCAATTCAGTGTGTGATGTGGATTGTGTGTAAATTTGACAACATTTACACCGTCAATCGTGCGTGTTAGTGTCTGTTTGGGGGAGTTAGTTAGCGGGCCGGTGTCGAAGCACACACCTGCGTCAACATTTAGCGTCTGTTAACACCGTCTTGATTTGGCCGCAGCAAAGTTCATCGAACACAGTTCGCCATTTGCAACCACATTATTTTTAGTCAGGGATTATTGGTTCCGTAGCTTCCTCACAGATGATTGCTCCCATGTTGGATGAGTTCGATTCTTTCACCCTGTGATGGTTGCAGTTTATAAACTAAAGAGAAGGAGGAGGACTTTCCTCAGCCCGCCCGGCTGTGTCGTTACGTCACACGCTACGCGGGGCATACGAATCGAACGTACCCACCAGGTCCTTGCGCGTTGACCGGATCTTCGTTTTTAAATGGTCTACGGGAGCTCGTTGATTGGACATAAAACAAGTCATATGTTGATAGTTCAGCTGTTGGCGTCTATGGATTCCACGCCGTCGAATCTACAGTTCAGGAAAACATACGCTGTGTTTTTAAACTGTTTTATACACGTGCACACAACAGCGCCACGAGCATTTTATAAAAACAAGTGACAATATCAATTAATATGACTGCACTATTTTTTTATATTTATGTACTATGCATTTATTTTATTCAAGATTTAATATCAATTATCGTCAATGTTATGGAAAGATTAACGTGCTGCACCCTCCGATCTCACAACCTTCTTTGTTTTCCAGTTCCACTTCACGGTGAAAAACCCGTTGCTAAGCATTAAGGAACACAACGGGAGGTTTTAGCGAACGTCAGTTCAAATATATTGAAAGGAGCCAATGACACATCGTTACGTTAATCGTAACGATCTGCGCAGAAATTATTCTACCTCTACGGGGACCCACAGGGCACAAACAGAGCGAAAAGACAACTAATATACAAAGAGCAATAGTGCCACCTAGTGACAAGATTAGGTAACTGGCTCCTTTATACCAATCCTTAACCTTAGTGTGTGTACACATTCAGCTGCATCATTGAACACAACTTTGTACCTATTGACACATTTTTTTTGAAACTATAATTCCATTATTTGTTTGCGCTGAGAACTCTACTGAAAATGTTTATTCATTATGGAAGAATTAACTTACACAAAACTCAACCACTGCCATTTGTGTCTTATAGGTTTCTGCAGACACATTTTAAAACACTTCGGGTATTGGACATTTGTGTGTTTTGTCTTTAATGAAGTAGAACAATGTATTTTTAAACAGTGTTAATAAAGACAATCTATCGTACTTGGTTGAAATTCCATATTAATCACATCAAACACCTTCGATGTCCCATCAAATGAAAACACAACACATCCTTTACAATTGTTTTTATTTGAGCATAATAGTAAGAAGCCTCTCCTCGGATTTTCATACAGTTGAAACTAATTGGATCACAAGGGTACATATTAGTTAAGCCCATTTTACAATAATTATTGTAACTTTTTTTTTTTCTTTTTTAGGAAGTTACTCGTATGCACTCATTTTCCTACACAAAATAATCAATATCAAGATCCTACTTTAACCGAGGACCATAACTCTGCATGCAAGACTAATAAAGAAAACAACTAATCTGTGATAGCTACTGTTATGCGTCTGTTCTTCTAAGACCATCATCGACCCGGGGACATGTAGAACAAAGTAAACGGTTTGCTGTGGTTCTATGCAACATGGTGGGCTTGTCAACTGTACGGATCCAAATTGTTCCGTTAGAGGAGAAACAGGCTTTGTCTAAAAGCTAGTACAGTCTGAAGGAAAAAAAATCCATTTCTTTTTTTTTTTCCTTACACTCCAGTGTTTACAATTTTATCAGAATAAAAAAGATCCTTGAAACAATCATCAAAAAATGTGACGAGGAAAGGAAATTCTCAGACATGACAGGTGATCCGTCTGAAAAAACCCTTCATTCTTATAAACAAATAATAGAGACTCCAGGATTCTATTGCATTTTAACCATGATGATCCTAAAAAACAGGAAATGACAAAAAGGTATAAACAAGTGACGCCCACTACTGACTGTATTGCCCGTTAGTCTCTTTTTTTGTAAGCATGTGCTCGTCCATTCTGCAGATTTGGAATAAATTCATTTCTCAAACTTGACTCTTTGCGCGCAACACTGGTAAAAAATATCCCCCCAACTCCTGAACAGAAATGTGTTCAGTCCGCAAATCAAAGCGAGTAAAACATCTCGCACAGAAAGCTTTTTTCATTATTTAAAAAAAAAAAAAAAGATCTGACTGTCGGGGAGCAGCTGAGACGTCATGATACGTCCTCTCGAACCGATGATGTTTGAGAAAGCGGGCCGAGACGCCTTGTCGGAGTCCATCGCAGCTGAAAGAAATGATTCTGATACCGTTTTAGTACAATGATTGAGCGTGCGCGTGTGTCTGTGTGTTGCCGCTTCGTTAAGGCTAAAACCCAATGACATGACGGACAAGGACACACGCCCACCAACAGCCTCTGGGATCAAGGCAGTCGGCGGGGTCTGTCGCCGACACGCCGGAATGACAGAGACCGGGTGAACGCCGCTTCAACGCCACGCACGCCGCCGCTAGTCAAAACTACGACGGCTTTGGGGTGGGGGGAGAATTTACTGTGACGATTAAAAAAAACAAAGAAAAACAAAAAAAACGAAGTAGAAAAGCCGTGTTTGTAAAACACATCCGATCAACAATGATACAACTGGAGAGAAGGCAAATGAAACAAGTATTAAAAAAGGAGCCACTAAGGTCACATGATGTCATCCACAGCCGGTAAACGTCTGTACAAACGTCGCGCTGCCGCTTCTACGGAGAGGGTGGGAGGGAGACGTGGGTGCTGCCGTGACCCCGCCCCCTTCGCCACTCACACACACACAGACACTCGTTTGGTGATTCCTCGTCTGAGCCGGTTGGAACACTATTATCCTCAGTTATTTACAGTCGAGTGTCCCCGTCCTCCGCCGTCTCTTCATCTGGTGTTTTTAGACAAATCAAACGTCGGGTCTCCGAACCAGAACTGACGGTCGGAGGAGCGTCGCTTCACATGAAAGGGGAGAGTTCCGTTGTACTTTGACCAAAGTGACGATGCTTTGAGGACAAAATGGGCCAAATCAGGACAAACAGAATCACCCCCCTCCCCCTCCCCAGCGACAGCAGATATATTTGAACAACAATAAAAAGTTTTTTTTTCTTCCAAAAATCAAACAGATTAAGTACAAAACAGGACCACTGTTCATCACAGAAAGGACTGCTGTTGTTTTGTTGTTTTAAAAAAAAAAGATGCGAGAAAAAGAAAAGGGTTGAAGTCAGCAACACAAAAAGAAAAGAGAAGCCCACAAAAGTCCTGCTGTCGTCAGTCGTCCCGAGCTGTGACACCAGGTGGGGGCGCCGCTGAGCGCAGGGCCCAGGAGAAGAATGAGAAGAAGAAGAAGAAGAAACCCTGTGGCTCGTCCCATCTCAGGCCGCATCGTGGAATGTCAGACCGCCAGCCGACCCGGGGGCGGGTGCATGGGGCTCCACGTCGGAGGGGCGGGCGGAGGCTCCTGGGCGTACGGGCGCGGCTCGCAGCATGGCTGGTTCTCCACCTTCGCCACGCCGCGGCCCTGGCACAACCGCCGATGCCGCAACAGTCGGTCTGTCCGTGAAAAGTTCTGGAAAGACATAAGACGAGGTCATTGGGAGGACGAGGAGGAAGTTGGACTGGTGCTGACCAATCAGAGAGGACCCCGCCCCTCAACACCACGTGAGCTGTGTCAACTGCAAGTCAACTGTTTTGACTGTTTAATGTTCCATGCTAATTCTGAGAAAAATCACCAAAAAAATTATACCCCCCCCCCCCCAAAGGAATCTATTAATTTGGGGGAACAGCAGAATAAATGGTCGCTTTGGCCACATTTTTCCTTCAAACCCTATGAACTATATATCTATACGATTACGGAATCATCGCCGTGACAACAGCAGATGGTTTGTCAACCAGTGCAGCTACAGACCCTCCTTCAAATAGCTCAACAAGCCAGTGTCGAGTTAATCTAATGTCCTTATCCTGCATTCCAACATAGTTTTATTTTTGATCGTTTTTCATCGTTTGGCTCCCGATGAAGTGAACTAACCCGACATACCTGCTGGCACCGCTCACACTGGTAAGGCTTCTCCCCGCTATGGACACGCTTGTGTCTCTCCAGGTGGTAGCGCTGGATAAACCTCATATCACACATGTCACAAGCAAATGGCTTCTCTCCTGGAAAAGCACACAAATACACAGTCAAGGCATCAATTTAAGCGTCGTGTACAACAAAAAAAAAATCAACAGTCAATCTTTAACTCTCTTTAACGGCTACAGTTCCAACACTTACAATAAGTTGGAGGAAGGAAGGAAAACAGAAAACACACACTGCCCTGTCAGTAACTTCTACTTCCACTGGTAGTTTTGAAACAAAGGCCTCGTCATCAACTCATTATGTGAATATCAGAGTGGAATTTCTCCATCTACGCAAACAGTTTAATTTCTTTTAATTTTGAGGCTGGTTCAACATCCCATCAAAATGACTTGACAATCCAAACTTGAGTTTGTCGTGCGCCCGTCCTCAGTCATCAGAAGGGTACGGCGACAGAACGCATACCCGTGTGAGTGAGGCTGTGTCTCTCCAGGTGGTTACGCTGAATAAACCTCATGTCACACATGGAACAAGCATACGGCTTCACTCCTACGCACACAAAGCAATATATTAGCCCTGTCTGCCACATGAGCAGGAAACACAACTCACACGCTGCAGCTCACAGAGACAAACGCTGACGGTTCATTTCCTTTCGCACAGAAGTCAACGTGTTCACACATGCAACTGAGGCCATGTCCACACGGAGACCGAATAGTTTTAAAAAGAAAACGTCCGCACGAGATTGACTCTGGAAATGCGTGCGTCCACACAAATCCAGTGAATCTACTGCAGTACGTCCTCCAGGCCTGTAGGTGGAGCTGTGACGCTGCCACAGAAAAATACCACAAAGAGAAGATGAGTGATGGCGGAGAATATGAGAAAAGGAGACAGACAGACAGACACATTACATTCAACACGGTGAGCTGCCGTTGTTGTTAGCCAGTTAGCATAAGACTAAGCTAGGACGTCACACTGATTCACTGTGGGACCAAGAACGATCACATTCAGGCTGCAGGACATGTTCACGTGAGCGAAACGATAAACGTTGGTCGAACACACGTTTTCCATCGATCTGTCCATCGCCCAAATGGATCCTGGAAACACTTTTTTTCTAAACTGGTCTCACAGTGAAACATTTTAATTCTCCGCCCTTGACGTCATCGCCCCACCCCCCGAACTTTTGACCTCTTCAGCGACAACGTCCATGCTGCGTCGGTGCGTGGCGTGTCTGTCTCGTTGCGCCACGTTGAATCTCACTGCTGTGTTTCGTTTTTTTTCCTGGTACTCAGTGTTTTTCTAAGTTTGCTGAAATTGAGCGGCGCATGTTACCGCGGTAAATACAACAAAATCGGTATAATTTTCTCTCACTTTTTCAGTGAAAAAGAAAGGCATTGTTCTATTTGCGCAGCAATGAGACAATGAAGTCCCACTCCCTTGTCTCTTCTGTTTTTGGTGAATGTCAATACCACCTACAGGCCTGGAGGATGAACTGCAACCTGCCCAATCGTTTCCAATGGATCTATTTGGAAGGAAATATTCTTGGTGGTTTTGGTCCGTGTGGACGTGGCCTAATCACTTCGCAGGTACGACATTGAACAAAACGTGAGGTCATTGACTAGGTCAGACTTCCTCTGTCACCCCACTAGAACCAGAGCGTGTGTGTGTGTGTGTGAGTGTGTGTGTCTTAGCGGTGATATTGGTAATTGTTCAAACAGAGCTGAGCTGGTTCGCCTACGTGGTGAGGAAAAGGTCATGGGACAGGTGTGCGGGCTCGTACCCGTATGAGTGAGGCTGTGTCTTGACAGGTGGTAGCGCTGAACAAACCTCATGTCACACATGGTGCACGCAAACGGTTTCACACCTAAACGCAGAGCATCAATAAATTATTCTCAGGACATGTTTGTCTCACAAGCCACCAATCACTGGACTGCTGCTTCGACACACTGGCGTGACATTGATGGGCTGTTAACCACGAGTGTCATCGTCTGCAAACAATGGAGGGTTTTGTGTCTGCCAATGAGGAATAAATCAAAGTGAGTCGACCAATTAGCAAATCCACAGCTAAACACATAACATGAGCTGATGATGTCACTTATTTCATGTAAAAATCTACACACATGCGAGAGGAGCAATAAAAAAACGTGCATCTAGTTGCTTTTAGAAAGTAGTGATGGCTGCTTTAACCCCGACGGTAACGCCGATGATACATTTGGTCTAGCGTGCTTCGGAATACCGTAATTAATGGTATTACAGTCATACCGTTTGCTTGGCAGCCAGAAACTGGAGAAACATTACCGTAATGACAGCAACCGGGCTGTAGTGCAACTTCTCACCTTCCAGGAACCATTGGACGTTTTCTGATAGATTCAAGATGTTTCTTGTGCACTGAGCAACGGGATTGTTCCTTTGCTAGTACCTAATGAATGTACAGAACACTAAACGGTGTATCAGAGTATGAAAGGAGGATGTAAATATTGAATAGTGAAGTGACAGCTCATATAGTCCTGTAATTACGGTACCCCAAAGTGCGCTAACGCAAATGTATTGCCGGCGACCCCCTCAGAGTTGAAGGGTTCAAATTAATGAGGTGTGTGTGTGTGTGTGTGTGTGGGGGGGGGGGGGGTACCCTGTTTCGCACAGAACAGAAGTACAGTCAGTGACGGGGGAAGGAGGGCGGACTCATACCCATATGAGTGAGGCTGTGTCTCGCCAGGTGGTAGCGCTGAAAAAACCTCTTGTCACACATGGTGCAAGCGTAAGGTTTCACACCTAAACGCAAAGTGGTGATATTACTATTATCATACGAGAGAGAGAAGGTGAGCTCAGCTTGCTTCCTTCAGTAGTCCTAATCTATTGGTTATTAACCACACATTTGCCAAATCATGCAAACACTTTGTTACAAACACTTCCTACTCCACCTCACATGTTACGGCGCAGCAAAGATGACCAGAAATCAGTATGTATCCCTTTAACCCCGAAACATTTGTGCTAGCGTACAGGAGTGACTGATTACGCTATTAGAAAACGTCCAACGGTTCCTGAAAGCTGAGAGGTGTCAGTCGGTTCCGTAATGACAGTAACATGGCTGCTGTCAACTTCCAGGAACTGATGGATGTTTTCTCCTCCTTCACACCAGGTAGAGGAACAGAGTGACACTACTCAGCTTTCACAAACCGTTTTCTGATGCAAATAGTCGCATAATTCTGGCACTCCAAAGTACGCTGGCAAGTCAGAGTTAAAGGGTTCAATTCGGATTAAAGCAGCATGTTTTAATTCCATTGAGACTTATTCCCGTTAATTAAATTCTATCTTGAGTCAAAAACATTCATCACGACACCAATGTGAATATGTGAGCAGTATTTTAACACCGTCACATGAATGCTAGGTTCTTGAATAATTACAACTGAACAGTTGTTTCCTGTGTGCGTATTTAACAAATTCTGACCAAATTTTTCATGTACTAAGTCTGAAAAAAGTCAACGAATGCTGAGGAATGTAGCAGACCAGTATAAGTAACGACCAACGACCTGCTGTTTGATGAAGGCCCATCTATGCTCCTGCGTTGAACTAATGTGGAGCGTACGTGGAGGTCCCACACAGATGTTTCTTCTACTTCTGCGTCTGTCAGTGTCACCCCACCTTGAATCCCGCCTCCATGTTCTGTGTGTTTCTTTATTTACTGCAAGCGATAGCGACTGAAAGTCAGCGGATCTCGTTTTCCCTTTTGGGTCGATTCCCGCTTCAAAAGCTGCGAGAGTCATGTGACGCTAACAGTCCAAATCACAGTCGCTGCCATCGGCGGCGGTTCTCGTACCTGTGGCTTCATTTCTGGAGAGGTGCAGGTCAAGCTACGCCGTACCCTACGGCGTCGATTTGACGCAGAAGCATAAATGGGCCTTTTACGCTGCTCAAGTCAGAACAATAGAGAACTACAAAGAGAAGGGGCTGGTGCGCTGACCCGTACCCGTATGAGTGACGCTGTGTCTCGCCAGGTGGTAACGCTGAACAAACCTCATGTCACACATGGTGCAAGCAAACGGTTTCACACCTAAACGCAGAGCATTGAGTATTACTTTCAGAGGGCTTTCTTGTCTTTACAGTCCATTAATGTGCAGTACAGACTTTAGTGTGTATGCAGGACCGATGAAGTGTGCATCAAACTGCCTCCACCAACTCTCAAATCCACAGAAATCACATCTCATGAGCTGATGATGTCACAGTCCTCCATCTGACTTCATGCAAACCCTGGACTAACAGAGTGGGCGGGACCAAATCCTCCCTGCCGTCCTAACTGCTGCCTCTGTGTGTGCCGTAGTGTTAGTAGAGTTGTGGGTAAGGTGGGCGGACTCATACCCATATGAGTGAGGCTGTGTCTCGCCAGGTGGTAGCGCTGAAAAAACCTCTTGTCGCACATGGTGCAAGCGTAAGGTTTCACACCTAAACGCAAAGTAGGGATATTATACAAGACCTCACTGCAGGTTTGTTCAGGAATGTGTCAGCTAGCTGTTATAAACATTTACCAACTCATGCAATAATAAAAACGTCTGCAATCATCACTGCTGCAGGGTTTTCCCTTCATTTGAAGGCTTAGGCGCGGGGCCGACTTGTTTTGGATCATTTGTGCAGGGAATCGTTTCAGCCTGAACAAGCTAGCGCCAGTCCATCCTGTCTGTAAACAGTCTGTTCGTTTGCTCTGGTCTGAATCGTTTGAGCAGCCTTGGATCATGTTCCTCTTTGGTGCTTTTCACACAGGGAGAAACTCCAAGCAACCTAAACTGGACCCAACTGCGCAGCAGCGTTCAGTGTATTTTGTCACGTTTGTCGACGGCGGAAACAAAAAGACAAATACAGGAAGATACGCTGTCAGTTTACATTTTTCTGTGACAAAGTTGGGCGTGGATAAAGTCATGTGAACAAAGCGTACATGACTAGGAGCTTACAGAACCAGAGTTGGCCTACAGTGTTGATCATGTGACACAGAGCTTTTATTGTTTTGGTCCCGTGTGCTTTCTCACACCTGTTCACTGTGTTTCACCCGGTGATTCAGATCCAGACCGCTTCCGTTTTGACAGTCCGGGTGTGTACTCTGTGTGTTACACTCGACGAAACCATCCCCCACGAAGCGTGAAAAATTAACTCCGGTATGATTTAACCGCACCAGACCTCAAAGGAACCATTGACTCTTGTGGTGAGTGAACCACTGAAGGAACTAAGGAGCTTTGGCCGTCCAGGAGCGCTCTTCACAACTCTTCACCAGTGATGGGGAGAAAAGGGACAACAGCTACTGAAGAGGAGGAAACGTTCTGTCGTGACCTAGAGCCTCCTGGTGAAAGCTTGTGTCTGTCGGTGGGTGTTACAACGCAACTCGAGGGAATGTTCCAGACAACATTTACAGGCAGGATGAGCAACAGTATTGACTTCAGTCTAGATTGAATGATCGGGAAAACACATAAAATGGGAAGAGCTGACTGCAACAAAGAAAATGGGTTGCATGAATGATTTTAGGGCGAGCTGGTGACAACCTATTCTAACAATCAGAGCACCAAGCAGCTCAGCTGTTTGACAAAGATTCAAGAGCTGAAGTGACAGACACACGTCGTGCTCACATGGAATCGTTACGGTCCTCAGTGGGCTGTGCTGTTTCATCCCAGACACAAGATGTTGAAAATGGGAGTAATAAACCCCGGCTATGTGAACGTAACCAACAGCTATCCAGCAGTAGCTTGCTTAGTGTAGCATTCAAAGCTTCGCTTTACGCCTTTACTCAGCTGTCGTATTAGGCAGAAATAAATGTTAAGATTATGATTTCTGACGCAGAAAATTCTGTTTAACAATTTAGGAACACACCCCAACTTTCTGCGAATGTTTGACATGAAATATTGAAGCGCTAGCTTGTTCAGATCGGTGACCCTTTGTACGAATGAAAGTGTCAAATAAATTGTCTATAAAAACTGCAAGCTCATTTTGAAACTAAAGCCATTACTAACCTCGCTGTAGATTACCCATGTCCTGAAATGCCCACAAAGTAGTCAAATATTACTTAGAGACCTTTAAAGTCCAGTCCAGACCAATGATTCCAAGTGCAACAACTTGCAACAGCATGTTCAAGCTCGACTCGTCATATTCAATTCCTGTGATATGTGCTCTGGACACTCTTTTGTTAGCATAGCATTTCAAGCTAATGTTGTGAGGACACAGTTTCTTCAGAAGGATTCATCAGCGTGTTGTCCTCCGTTCAAAAGCTAGCATGTTTGTTAGAATGTTTGTAGCTGGAATCCCATAGCCAGAGCCACGTCCCATGTGGGTACTTGTCGCCAGCTCGCAGGTGGTCAAAACGTTATCAATGGCTTGTGACCATTATCTGCATTTGAAGATGTAGAATCTTCAGCAAACAGGACCGTTCACACCGTTGCTGCTGTTGCACCTCAAATCTTTGGTTTGGACTGGACTTACAGAAACCGAACCTACAGAGACGATTGGTGGCTCAATGTTTTGTTTAAGTTATGCAAATATATCTGAATAAATCAGCGGATTCTGTGTTGCCGGTTTTCTTTCACAAATGTCTCTGTGATAAATACACCATCATCCCCGAACCCAGACTGCACACTTAGGGAAAACCCTGTGTTCTCATTTCCACACACACACCCACACCCTACAATCTTTTCAGTTCATCCTGCCCTTCTGAGAGCACAGACTAGCTGGTATTTCCCTCGTAATGAAAGCATTCATGTCTAAGTGACGTGTGTGCACTGGTCGCTAACACTGGATGTACTTGGCACGGTGTGCGGACCCATACCAGTATGAGTGAGGCTGTGTCTCGCCAGGTGGTAACGCTGAAAAAACTTCATGTCACACATGGTGCAAGCATAAGGTTTCACACCTAAATGCAGAGCATCAGAAGCATTATTTTTGTGTCTCTGCCACACACAGAAAATAATCCACACCACTTGTTCATGACTGATTTCATCAATCTGCACTAAACTCATATCTGTGGTTAATAACCAATGTCATACCCTAACAGTACGTAAAATAAAAAGATGCTAGCTGTCAGTTACAACATTCTCAGAAGGGATTTTAAGTCCCCTAGAAGCTGATGATGTCATCTAAATTAATACACTTAAAAGTAAATCTCAACCATTAGAAATGTGCATCAATACAGGTATTTGACTACAGCACACATGTTGCAGCATCCTAGACTGGGTTAAGATTGGCAGACTCATACCCATATGAGTGAGGCTGTGTCTCGCCAGGTGGTAGCGCTGAAAAAACCTCTTGTCACACATGGTGCAAGCGTACGGCTTCACCCCTATGCACACAGAGTACCAACTTTAGCATGGGGAAAAAAAAAAACAACTGCCAAAAATGATCGACGCTTAACTTTACTAATTGCTTAGTAAAGTTAGGTTGCACTTTATCAGCGCTCCATAAGGCGTGGAAAGTCTAGCAGACTTCAAAATGAATCTGCTCTTCCACAGGTCACATCTGATTGGAGCTGAGCTAAGATGACCAAACCAAATTTTTCAATTCGGACAAATTGACAGATTATAAAAAAGAAAGAACAATAAAATAACATAAAAGGGACACAAATCTGAACTAGTACAAACTTGACCAAATGACCAGGAGAGAAAATTGAGGTCCTTAATGGACAGATTCCGACTCACGACACTTGGTGTTCATGTTTCTGACTGAGCCAATGGGAGATTGAGTTTGTAGCTCTATACACAAACATTACTGGATTTGCTAGATTTGCACTGTCAACTTTTTGCCACGCTGATCGCAGAGGTAAGACAATTTTAGGCAGTTGGGAAACAACTATGCACAGTATATTAAAACTTGACATGTTAGCAGAGCGGGTTTCATACTTGGAACACAAACGTAAGGCTGCCGCAGTCACTCGGGTGTTAGCTTAACAACAGGAAGTTCAAAACACAAAACCAACAATTCAAACAATCTGATCACATTTAACAGATGCACCAAAAGTAAACAGCTACAGTAGATTTACACTGTGCAATATGACAGCAAATTATAAACACAGATTATATTGTCTGCAACCATAACTTTGAATGTGAAATGACACAATAATGGCGCTGAGGTTTGTCAGCTCTTCACCTCCATCACTGAATTCATTCCAAATTCAACATGAGCTGATCCTTTCAGTCCAGCTGCTTCACGGCCTCTGTTCAGCAGTTCTTCACAGCTGGTGTTTTCTAGGTGTTTGACAAAGCTCCACAGGGGAACAGGAGGTTCAGGATGGATTGTTTTGTTCTCCAGATCTGTGACTCTCGTCATAAGCGGAAAGGGAACTCCTGGCGACTCACCCTGGAAGCATCTGCGCCGCAGTTCGGCCGGTGATCGCGGTCATTCTAGTCAACCGGCGTGTTCGATACGAGTCAGTTATCGTCAATTTCCACAGAGCAGATGCTCGGACAGGAAGTTACACACAATACAGCCAGTCGATTTTCAAAATAAAGTACCACATGTGGACTCCAGCTCATGTGCTGATGAAGAACATCAGACAGGAAACAGGACTCCTCTCTCCAGCTGGTTCTTTCTGCACACGTAGTTCTCACAGTACCCATCGGGCGACGCAGACGTCTCCAGTGTGAATGTGCTTTTCAGGTATTAATTACCATTGATTTTTCTGGAATATTTTAGCTGGTTCTGCTGATTAAAACTCGTGTTTTAATTCATAGGTTTGAATGTCCGTCTACAGGGCTGAGCTGGCACTACACGCAGTCAAAAGGGCATCGCTAATACGGAAATAATCCACGTCACACAGATACCTAAATATGAAGTCTAATGCAGGAAAACCTCAGGACCGAGTGACAATTTCTGCTTCATTATGTCATTTCATACACAAAGTACGAGTAAGGATCAGCACAGGTACTTAAGAAGCTCATGGCAGATGCTACACGAGACAGTATCTGTTGGCGTGTCGTGACAGAAAACAACAAACTGGAGTGTGAAGCAGCCAGGTGAACATGAATGCGAAGCACATGCATGACCGAAGTCATGAAGCGAGATGGGCGAAGGTGAAAGGGTGAAGACGTACCTGTATGAGTGAGACTGTGTCTTTCCAGCTGGTAACGTTGTATAAACCTCATGTCACACATGGTACAAGCATATGGCTTCACCCCTGAACAGATAAACAAATGTGTTAGATGGATTCCAACGTGGCGTCTGAACAAAGGAACCACAAAGGAAATCAAATAGTCAATGACTGCGTGATTTATGGCAGGATTCCGTCAAGGACATTACACCAAAGAGTCTGCAGACAGGATCGTTTGGATCAGCTTTGGGAATATTCTGTCAACCAATCAACATATAACTATCTGAACAGTGTCTGCATCGAAAGTCTTTTGTATAATGTGCATTTCAGCAAGAATGTCACAACAATACTCATGCAATAGTAACATTACAGCTTTAAAAAGTGACTTTTTCCATGGACAGATTTCCAACAAAGCCTACAACTGCTAGTCAAACTTTAATTTAAAGGGAGGTGGGAGATTCCCCATCAAGGGTTTAATCGTGTCCTTATCAAAGACAAACAGAATGGGTGGGGTTGTTCACAAGGCTTCAGAGTGAAAGGGGAACAGAATTCAAGCATACCCGTGTGAGTGAGGCTGTGTCTCGCCAAATGGTAACGCTGGAAGAACCTCATGTCACACATGGAGCAAGCGTATGGCTTCACCCCTAAACGCACACAGTGCCAAACTTTAGAGAGGTTGACGTGTGAACGCTGAACACAGAACATGGCATTTCACAAACACCGGGCGGCTTCAGGGCACTGCAAATGGTTCACTGCTAACTCATTTCTGAGCAACAATCAAAATGTGGCTCCGTTAGCATGTACAATTAAACAAATGCCAACAGAAAATCAATTACAAATCACTTCATTACACTGACTGATTAGCTGGACTGAGCCTAATGTCCCTTTTCCACCACACGGTTCCAGCACGATTCCACTCGGCTCGGTTTTTCCATGTAGAATCGAACCAGGGGCCTGTTCCAGAAGGCTTGATGAAAATCCTGAGTCTGTTAATCAGGAATTAGGGCAAATTGCGCTTTTTTTGGTTATGTTCCGATGTGTTGTGTTCAAATGTTTGAACTCAGTTTATCAGTAACTTTAAAATAAGGAAAATTCTGCAGGGCTTTCCTCATTTCAGGATCAACAAACTCAGGATTGTTTTGTTCTTCCTCCCAGCGGTTCCCGATGAGCTGAGTTGATGCTCGGTGCACATCACCACGGAGACGCTTTGTTGTGTAAACGCACGTTTTTGCATCGTTCTGTCCGATCGTCCAAATGGATCCTGGAAACCCACTTTTTTTTAACCTCCAGTGTGAAAAAGAAAAATCCACTTCTCTGTCCAACGGACAAATAAAATGTGACGTCTAAATGTGATGTCAGAGAGAGAGAGAGGCATCCAAGTGCCACCGTCAACTCAAGAATCGACCCTGCATGTTCTTAAAAAAATAAAACACTGTGGGCCATCAATACAGTCCAGACGTCTGCGTATCTGACGTTGACAAAGCGCTGGCTCAGCGACCCACATGGTCTCTGTGACCATCTCCTCCATTGTTTGTGTCTTCACTCCCATGTAGGAGTTGAAACGGAAAAAGGACGAGTCGGCAACCGAGCCGAGCCGTAACCGTGTGGTGGAAAAGCGGCGCTCGCAGCCCGGTGTTACCTATTCACACCGGGGTCGGTGAGATGGATAAAGTAAAACATGTACCCGTATGTGTGAGTGTGTGCCTCGCCAGGTGGTATCTCTGGAAAAATCTCATGTCACACAAGGAGCAAGCATATGGCTTCACCCCTGCACACACAGAGCAGAACGTCTTGGGAAAGAAACAACTGAACAGGACACACTCATACACAGGTTGAGGTCAATGACGAGTCACAGGCTACAACATCCTGGCTACAGCCCCATTTATGCTTCTGGTTAAATCGACGCGTGGGACCCTACGTCGACCCCACGGCGTCCGACGCCATTGATACTGCGTCTGTGTCGTTGAATCTCGCTGCAGAGGTTCTCTGCTTTTCCGTTATTTCCTTCCAACAATAACGACTGAAAGTTTGGCACAAGATTGGCATTTTCCACTCATTTTTCCGGGTCAAAAATCCATTTTGGACGGTTGAATTTGAGTTCGGTTATTTAGCATTTTTCTTTGTTTCCTTCAAGCGAACAGCACTGAAAGTGAGCCGACCTTGTTACCGTAGCAACTCCGACAAAATCTGCGTCATTTTCTCTCATTTTTTTCGGTCAGAAATTGTCTTTTAGTCAGCTGTCTTCACCCTGAGAATTGGGAAATCACGTGACGGTCGCTGTCATCTGCAGAGGTCTGCGTTGCCATAGCCGTTCCATTTCTGGAGAGGAGACATCAGGCTCCGCCGTCAATCTGACGCAGAAGCATAAACTGGGCTGAACAGTGGCTTTAAGGGTTAAAACATCCTAATCGTACAAGCCCGTCAGTCTATGGTTAAACCTTTGGCTCAAATGCAGTAGATAAGGGTGAACCCGTACCCGTGTGAGTGAGGCTGTGTCTCGCCAAGTGGTAGCGTTGGAAAAATCTCATGTCACACATGGTGCAAGCGTATGGCTTCACCCCTACACAAATAATGAAAAATATGTATTAGCTCGATTTAAATAAAAAAAGGAAACAAGCTCTTCAACATTCCATTGGCTGGAATCACAACTGCTTTGCAATAATTGTGTCGGCGTGAACTGTGTCACGTGGAAGTCGAGCATTCAGCCGTTCTGTGCAGTCAGGTGTCCCACTTTAGGTACATGCATACATTGGTGAAAAAAAAAATGTTGGTTTTGCAGTCTGCGCTGCCTATCCCCCCCCAGTCCCAATTGTCAAATTATGGAAAGAGTCAAGGCACTTATCAACACGAACCAGACGGAGCTAAGGTAAGCAGACGCATACCGGTATGAGTGAGGCTGTGTCTTGCCAGATGGTAACGTTGGAAGAACCTCATGTCACACATGGAGCAAGCGTACGGCTTCACCCCTACATACACAGAGCATCAACAGATTAGCTACAGCGGTTTGGTGTTGGTTCGGGTCTTAAGCATCATTCACAGTCTCGTATCACATTCTTCATGCCAAAGGGGGTTTGTGTCAGCGTATGTGTGACGAGGAATTTGAGGCCGGCTGAGCTGCGCGCGCGTACACGCTTCACCTCAGCGGTGAGCACGTTGGCGGGCAACTTGTTGGACTTTGATTGAGGTTTTTATCGTGGAATCTATTTCTAGCAGTATGAAGGTGCGTTTCCAGAGCAATGAAATGCTGCAGCAGAAACAGCTGGGGGACTAAAAATAAAAAAAAGAGGCTGTGCATTGTCTTTGATCAAAAAGACGGTTCCAGCTTGAGACAAATGAGCTGCGCAGCCATGAGGAGGACATCAAAGGACTATTCCCAAAATACCGCTCAGGGAAACGGCACTTCCGGGTGTTCTAGATCGGACAGATAGCAACGTAACTGACCAACCTAATTGTTACTAGTATTATTGTTTAAAAAAAGGACATTTCTCTATCACTTAATTGGAAGAAAATTAAAAAAAAATAAAATAAAAATTACAAGAAAGAATTAAAATGCCCAAAGAACCAAACCTATCTGTGTGTTGGCTTTTCACCGGTAACTCCTGTTCATGTTTGCTGTGTGCTACTCATGTGTTTGTTTGGTTTTTTCCCCTTGAATCGACTTGAACTGGGTACGGTAAGTGGACGCATACCCGTATGAGTGAGTCTGTGTCTCTCCAGGTGGTAACGCTGGAAAAACCTCATGTCACACATGGAACAAGCGTACGGCTTCACTCCTACACACACACACACACACACAGAGCATAGGATTATTCACTAGTTGTTTTTTTTCCGCCCCCGTTTCTTTGACAAGACGTGGAAAACAGAAAGGATGCAACTGCTCACTCAAATAATAGGAATTTACAATTTAACAATGATTAAATGATTAAATGATTAAAAACAAAAAGAAACAGAAGAAAACCTTGTGGATGTTGGGTGTGAAAACTCACAGACGTCAATCATTAGAAGTTGACTTACCCACAGTGCAAACTTCTTAAACAATGAAAAACAATAGAACTCTGTGTGAAGACCATCATTTCCATGTTATCATCAGCATAGTCCTTTGATGTCCATGCAGTTATTGCCACTGAGAAAAGTGGTGATTACATAGAAAATGGACAGGAATGGAGCTTGGGGTGTGTTGGACGTTGAGGCGTTCACATTCGTACACTGGGGTCCAAAAGTCCACTTTCAAGTCCACTATCAAGAATTCTTCCTAACAGAAGTTCTCCATTAACCAAAACATCATTCCGAGTCACATGCTGGGGACGTCTTGGAAGTCGGCGCAAGTGGTGAAGGAATGGAGTTGTAGGGAAGAGGCTAACGCTGACCCTGAGTGTCTCAGACCGGTGCTCACCTCTGTCAGGATCATAGGTACCAAACAGCACAACAACAGACAACTTGCCCACATTTACATATCAGAGTGTCTATTCTCCGTCGGACCCTCAGATCTCATTTCTCTCCATTTTCTTCTAATTACTTGTCCGGTGCCCAAGCCAAAGCCTTGAAGATGCAGATCAAATGCCACAAACATTCCTGGCGTGAAGAAAAGGCCTCCAACATCCTCCACATTTTTCCCCACACCATGGTAACGTAGACGTCAGCAGGCAGATTGAGTCAGCAAACTGCTGGAGCCGGAAAACATAAAGCAGCCTGAGAAATCTGATTCCCCTGGTCGTAGGGTGAAGGAATTCGCCCAATGGACGGTGAATCCTCATAATTTCTGTATGGAGGTGTCATCACTCCACCCTGGACCTCTGACCTCTTCCCCGCGATGCCTCAGAACAACAACAACAACAATGTCCATGCTGGAGCAGATAGTCTGTTTGGTTTCTACTTCTGCGTCTGTCTGTGCTTCATTTTTCCCTGGTTCTCAGTGTTTTAATTCGTTTACTTCCAGCAACAGCGACTGACAGTGAGCGAATCATGTTACCGCAGTAACAACAAGATCAGCATCTTTTTCTCCACTTTCTCATTTTGGACGGTTTGCTCAGCAGAGGGGGAGTGCTGCTCCACTGTCTCTTCTGATTTTTGTGAATTTCAATGCCACCTACAGGCCTGGAGGATGAACTATTACGTGTTGAAGCATTTCCAATGGATCCATTTGGATGCAAATATTCTAGACACAATATTCTAGACACTTTTCTTCCTCCGTCAAGAAGGACGTAGGAAGAAAAGATGGTTTTGGTCTTCGCGGGACATGACAACATTTGCATCTGTGACGCAAAATGTGAACAAAGCCTCTTATTTGAATTGAGTCAACAAAGAGGCAAGTCAACCACTGCTGAAAGGAGGGGAGTGATATGTCACCACTGAGGGATCTAAAACACAAAGAATGGCCATTGTCTCATTCTGCAAAGTGTATTTCTAAATGTTTACGACACAGACGTTGTACTTCATGTGTTCAAGAACAATATCAGGACACACAAACGCAAGAGTTTGAATAGTGGACTTGGGACTACTGGACCACACTGTATCATGTTGCCTTCAGTAACTTCATCTGAGTGATGGGGGACAAATACTCATCACATAAATACTTTGATTTTAAATGTCGTGGAGGTGAACAGATTATTTTTTTGTTTGGTTGTTTTTTTTGGGGGGGGGTGGCTTTGTTGGAAATTACTGTCCACAGACAAAGTGAACCCTACACATCTGTCCTTTGTGTCAGACTACTGAGGTAGTCGCATACATGTAGTATGGGTACGGTTGAAGGACGCATACCCGTGTGAATGAGGCTGTGTCTCTCCAGGTGGTAACGCTGAATAAACCTCATGTCACATACGGCACAAGCATACGGCTTCTCCCCTAAACCGAAGAGCACCAGTTTTAGTTCAAGCCCCCCACAGATACCACCACAGCTGTGAGGCAAAATCCATTACCAAACAAGACGTTTGTTGTTTTTTGTTTTTTTTTTTAGCAGGCCATTCCAAAACCTTACAGTTGCTGCACACTCCTAAACACAGTCCAGTTCAAGCTTTCAGAGCTTCCTTCAACAAATGAAAAAGAAAAGAAAACAAACAAGCATTTGTAGCTGTGTCTAGCTCGACTGACGGTGTTCCCGGTGTGACCCATACCTGTGTGAATGAGGATGTGTCTCTTCAGGTGGTATCCGCTCCGAAATGCCCCATAACAGTGGTCGCAAATAAAGTTTTTCTGCACTTTGGATGAAGGACCGTTCTCGTCTCCACCTGCACCCTGAGGAGGAGCGAGATGAGGAGTCAGTCAGCATCGGTTCATCCACCGCCGCCGTGATGCAACAACAATGTAAACTAAGATAAAGCCCATGTTACCATGGAAACAACGCCCCGTGGCCAAAAATGCTCTGATGTTCTCCCACCTAAAAATTAATTTGTGTGATTTTTAGGAAGAAATGACCTTTGTAGACAAGCCGAAAACAGGAGTTTTCGTTTGTCATTAACGTGTGAATTGAGAAATACCTCACAATCCATTCTAATGGCCTCATGTTACCGCTCCCCCTGTTGTGCACACAACTGCCGTTATTGTGCTCTGCTCCCCTCCCCCTCTTTCCTCTCTGGGGATCCTCCACCCCCTCCACATCTTCCCTGAGCTCCTCCCCCTCCCCCACCCCCACACAAACAAAACGAGCAGCGCCACCAAGTAACTGCGCTGCAATAAAGTTGAACGCGTAACCCAAAACACGTGCAGCCAGCTCGGTTTTTCTGCGACGGCCAAGGAACACGGACAGATGAGACGAATCCCTATTTTGCAGCCACAGCCACTGACCTTCCCTCCCCTTCCCTCTTGTTCTCTCACTTTACAGGGCGTTACTGATTTCCTGTTCTTTTTTTTCTGCTGCATGTCCTCGTTGGCCCTCATCTCCTTCTCATCCAGCAGGCGGGGAGCTTGGAATTCACCTTCCTTCCGGATGAGCTAAGAAAAAAAAAAAAGAGTAAAGACACTCAATTACTTCAGAAATGCTTCCGCCCCTTTCAAAATAAAAGACATTACATCTCCCAAAGACCCAAGACTTTTTTGCATTGTAACATTAAAACATATATATATTTTGTGTGTGTTCTCACCAGGGGTGGACAGCTCATTCCAGAGGGCAGGATCATGTGACTCTGGGGAGTCCGGTCAGGTCCTTCTCTCTGTGGTGGTCCATGGCCAAGTGGAGCCATCATCTTTTTGGGCGGAGCAGCCATGGTGCTGGCCTGCATCAGGGCCATACTGGAGAGGACGGCCTCGCAGCCGAGGAGACCCGCCTGGGAAGAGCGACAGTTGCGATTTAATGACAGTGGTTAGCCCCGCGTAACGTACATTGTGAAGAGGCTGGAATTTGAAATAAGTGCTACTGCTAGTCATCAACGACAACATCCTGAGTGACACAAGACTGCATGTGAAATTATTTGTAACCATTTTGGTGTCCTAAAAACAAACCCATTTCATATGGTCGCGGACTGAGCTGCTGGGCAGATGTGACATTGCAGTAACGGTGTATGTGAGCGCAGGGACAGGGGTGGGGACAAGGTCATCCAGAGATCCGTCAGTCAGGATGGTCGGGCTGGTGGGAAGCCACACCCACCTCACTCATCTAGCATTAAAACTGAAGAAGAGGAGGATGTGGATTAAACATACACATATGAATTAGCAAAACATAACACTGGCTCTCTTGGCTGCTACAGATTCTATCGGGTGCAGTTTTAGTATTTATATTCAGAATGTACTGTATCTTTAAGCCAAAACACAATAACAATCACCATGAGAACTTATCCCAATATGCATATAATCATCTTTTTACAGTGAACTGCATAAAAAGTCAAGTGCTGCCATAGTCAAGGAAATGTTTTTCAGGAAAGGTGCATGTGGAATGTAACATCCATAGCACTACAAAACATGAACTTTTTGTAAGAACTGACAACTCAATGGAGAAGTTT
Source organism: Aeoliscus strigatus (assembly GCA_901007665.1). Classification (NCBI taxonomy): domain Eukaryota; kingdom Metazoa; phylum Chordata; class Actinopteri; order Syngnathiformes; family Centriscidae; genus Aeoliscus; species Aeoliscus strigatus. The sequence goes on along the minus strand of CAAKHB010005513.1, from coordinate 17,027 downwards.
TCCATGACTGAATTGAAGGAAGCTGCAACTTGGGAAAAAAAAGTGCAAATGTGTGAAATGTACAAATCATTTGAAGCATGCCTTTTTAAAAAAATACGTAAATAAAAGAATGACTAAGACCAAAACATTTTATAAGACTTCTAATAAGACTTCATAATCATGGAAAACTGATGAATAATTTGAAAGTACAAAAGAATCTTCTTTGAGAAGCGTTTTAGAAGTAGAAGAACACAGCAGAATATACTGAGAGCAGTTTAGTTTGATGGAGACGTGAGGAGACCATCGGACCGACTTCATTTTAACCACACAGACAATTGTAACTTTTCCCCACAGTTATTGTAGCTTCATAACGTTTCAGGGTGGTCCCGCTTGGTGAGGCGGTTTCTGGTTATACATTTAACGTATGTCGAACCTGAATGCAACACGGTAACATTTAACAATCCGAATGGGAAGCTAAGGCCGTTAACAGAATCAAAGCGCCTTTGCTAAATTTTGAGAGAAGCTAATGGAAACTACCAAGATAGCATTAGCTTATTCCTCTCAACTTTAATCCTTTTAGGGTAAATTTGCTTAACTTATTCTTCCTCCATCGCAGTTATCTGGTAAACTGGAACGATCAACGGCATAAAAAGTAACGGTAGCTAGATGAAGATGGAGCTATTTGAACGCTACAGTGCTTTCACTGTTAGCATTGGCTGGCTAGCAAGCTAACGTTGCTTGGAAAAATATGCAGCTAGCGCAATTAATGGCTAGCGCAAACGAGTGCGCAGCAACGCATTCGTTGGCTGTCCTTATGTTAGCGGATACCATAAATATAAAAAAGTAAATGAGTGGGTGTTTTTGTCGTTTACTTGCTTGGCCTTCCCAATTCGACCCAACCGAACGCTAGTTTTGCTGATGTTGGAGAAGCTGGCTAACAGCAGCTAGCCTAGCCTAGCTCTCTGGCGCCCTCGCTGATTTCAATGCTACAGAATTAACAAAATTCCGGTCCGAGATTCTATATATCGTCGATAGACGCACCTCTCTGCTTTGAAGACGGGTCGACATCAAAGAGTTCATGATAATCCCGCGGAATACAGGACGTTGTCTTTCAAGACTAGATTTGGTGATAAATACATTCGTGATGGCCGTCGAGTGCCTCCCCCTCCCGACGATAGAGCTAACGCTTGCTAACTAGCTAGCAATGGCTAACGCCAGCACCGCCGTAAATCACGTAAATCTCCTCTCCGTCGTGTCCGTGCGCAAATTTGTAGAACAGAACGTCACACCTAGAGTGTAGAACCAAAACACAACGAGTACATGGTGGGAAAGAAAGGGGTTATTCTCTACCTTGTCGCTCCACTCGCCGTTTCGACGTTTTCGACACCGTCTAGTTTACAAACACAGGAAACGCCACAGGATGTTCCCCACTCCCCCACACCGCGGCAGAGCCTCCTCAGCCGAGCAGAAAGGCGTCATCGTCCCCAACCAGTTGCCCGTTGGTAAAAGCAGCAAACACACTTTCCCAGTCCGCTGTCTTTTAATTCAAGGGGAGGTGTAATGGTGGAGCTTCAGTTTGCAGCAGATTCACACGACGACGGGAGAAGAAGAAGCAGAAGAAGGAGCGATCGATCGATCGACAGATAGAAAACAAGGACGTGTAGATGTACAGGAGACAATAAAGTGGTTCAGTCAGCTGCCCCGGTTCACACATCTGTAAAAACTCAGTAAAAGCGATCTTTTTTTGCTTAATGTGGTTTTGTGTCTTTGTCCATGCGCTGTCGTTTAATCTAATGACGGGAGAGATCAGGCGTATCAGGGTATGACGTCACCGCCACCGCTTTCATTGTTTCAGTGGTTTTATCAGGGTGACTTTTAAACGAAACCATTTTTTTATTCAACACAGAATTATTCATTATATATATTCCAATATATATGTATATATTACGCGTTAGGGTTATACAGTCTATTACATAGTGTATATACTGTACATGCTGTATGTATGTATATATTACATATACAGATATATGAATATATTTTTTCTCTCTTCATTCATTCGTCATTTTCATTGTAGTATTTATATCCATATAGATATATATTTGACGTTATTTCAGTTTTTTATCATCATTTTCTGATCACAAGGGCAATCAAAATGTGTATTAAATTAAAATGTAAGCACGTGGTTTATTCAGGACGATAACATCTGCCCCCTTTTTGCTTACTCCCACGTGAATTAGTGTATTATACATTATAGAGGAATCGTTTTTTGTCATCATATAACTAGTTGTCGACAGAAACTGGATACTAACCAATGGAGGGGAACGTGGAAGGCAACCTGTTTCATTGTTTCTGTTGTTGTTGTTTTTTTCCCCATAAAAACAATGATGTATTCTGTCATTCACAAACAATAAATATGTCATAGTACTTGAACTGAGGTGAATCCTTCATATTACAGTTGCATTGTACCATGTACAAATGACAAACATGTAATGTATCTATTCTCTTCCAATGGCTTGTGTTTCTTTGTGCTTTGTCTTCAGTAACGAGACATTTAATCGTCTTGAAACTCCACATTCCTAACACAGTTGTGTACTGAATAATCCTTGCTGACATCTGATGATTCATCCCAGTGTGTCACTTGTTGCTCGTGACACTGAATCTGTTAAAACAGACTTTGAGGAACAGCAGCTGTTAAAACTGTCTGACCAAATAGGGAGGGCGGATTAAAATTAATTCTTTTTGATTTTCCTCCTCCTCCTCCCATCTGAAAACATGCTCTTCCTGTTGTTCCATCAGCTGCAGCCTGACCAGGTAGAGGAAATGTAACACGGCCGCTCATTGGGCCGCATAGTCACGTGACGCGGCTCCTCCACTCCCGGCGCACCTTTGTGCTCGCTGCTGCTCTGCTGGTGTCAGGTGTCTACAGGGTTCCATGTCCAGAGACTCCGCGGAAGTTGACGCAGGTAAGAGACAACTCACGGCGCTTCTACGCGAATTCACGTCGCTTCTCCGGAGTAAAGTTGGTTACGGTTCATTTGAAGATTGAATACTTGTTCTAATCAGGCACCTGCGCCGGACTACTACTTTTTACGCGAACCAGACGGCTGCTGTTTGCCGAATTCACCTGTAACTCTTTAAATGGCCTTTTGACATGTTGATTCCCTCCAGTATTTATTCTAAAATTCCCTTTTCTCATATTGAGCGATTCATACTGAACAGCCTCTGTGTATATGTTCTGTGATATTGGGGAGAACTTGGATTAAAACTTTGGGTCAAAGGTCACTATCCACCTCTCGTTGATAACAGTGCGGACTTTTAGATAAAACCGAGTTTATGAGGTTCTATCCTGTATTATGACCTCGGTCATTGTTTTCAAACCTCGTCACCGTCGAGCTGCTCCGCCTTCGGTTGGTGTTCCTCATCCTTTCATTTCCTGGCAAAGCTGGATCAGAGATGTGAAGTCAGGAGATGCTGAAAACCATCGCTATAATGACGTCATGTGCAGTTTGTTATGTTGAGGTTATTGTTGACAGGTTACACAGGTTTTTAGTGAGTGATAAAGTAGGCTTGTTGTCATTCATGACGCTGAGTTGCTGTTAATTTGTTGTTCCGGTAGACTTTGTAGTGTCACTGCAATACTTCATTTGTAAAGGTATCCTGTGGCACATGCACCTGCTTTCTCCTGTGGTTTGGATATCAGTGTCCGTGTTATAACATACAGTCAATGTTGGGAGTGAAGCACTTTGTTGTCATTCTGGTGTTCAAGTACTACTGGTTGTGAACAGATGATTAGATTGACGTGTTCTCACAGTGATGAAGACTATTTAGAAAAGGAACAGCACCTCTGTTTGGCTATGAACGTATATTTATTCTGGTCACAATGTCTGGAGAAAACAGTAATTACAATATTCATTATTATCAGTATGATAATGCACCCTCTAGTGGCCTGGATGACTCAAACGAAATATGACTGACAGTAGTTTTGACAACAACTCGCTCTCAGAGGATCCGGCAGCAATTTAGAAAGAAAAGAAAACAAATCAACAACAACAACAAAAACATTAAAACACATTTACACAGTGTAAAAACAAACAAATATATATGTACACAAAAAAGAAATATTACACAGTTTTTGCACAGTATAGATAAGACATGTGCATTGGATACATTTTGTAAAAACGTGTTCTTTAATATGTCAGTGGCTCGATCCCCAGCGAGGATCTGCATAGAACTCTGCCTCCTTTGATTAGCATTGTAAGTTAGGACTGGGGGAGGTGGGGGGCAGGTGTGTGTGTGTACTTACAACTGATGATCTGTGTGGTTCCTCTCAGCGGCGCTGAGGAGCGTGAGGCAGGTTTGATTGGTGCGGCACATTTCAGCAAAAGTTCACGCTTTACAGTGGAAAAAACAGAGAGAAAAAAGGAAGATGCACAAGTTCAAAACACATAAAACCATGAAAACACATCCTCAGAAACAATAAATAAAAACATCCCAAACAGTCAAAAGTACACAACAAAACATTGTATTTGATATTAGATTTACCAGTTATTTGTGTGAACCAATATTTTCTTTTCTTTGTTCATTGGCTGCCGTAATATGTGTGTTTCCCTCACGGGATGGATAAAGTACATTCTATTCTATTCTGTTCTATTCTATTCTATTCTATTCTATTCTATTCTATTCTATTCTATTCTATTCTACCTGACAGATCTTTTCCTGTAGAACTGGTCTGGATTTTTCCCTTCAGGGACCCACATTCCCCCATGACATTTGGAAACACACCTTCCCAAGGACAGGAAGAAAAAAGAAAAAAAAAAGACCAAGTCCGATGTTAGTGAATTTCACGCGCCACCTACAGGGCTGGAATGTGAACTGCAGCATGTTGGGTCGTTCCAGAACGGAGCCGTTCTGAACCTAAATATGCTTGACACGAGTGTCCTCGTTGGTTCGATGAATATTCGATGAATATCTCCTCTTCAAGACAAGGAGGATGAGGCAAGTGCGTCTTCAGTCGGGCCACTGAACAACAAGTTTATTTACAAAAAGAACAGAGACGGGACGATAAATAAAAACACTCTGATTTGTAGTTTTTACAAAAAGGAGTTCTCTTACCACCGGAGCCACTCCAGCCTGGCGTACCATTTAAATGCAAAACATGTTCAGGCAAGTTCCTCCGTTGCGAGTGCGGCTAACAGGAGCTCGCTCCGCCAACCCACGCTAGCTGAATTTGGGAAACGAATGAGCAAATCCACAACATAAAAATGGACAAATACAATCGCAAAGTGGGTTGCAGCTGATTGCAGG
>CAAKHB010005513.1:0-7500 GCA_901007665.1 Aeoliscus strigatus | reverse complement strand
TAGAGACACTTGTGTTCAGATTGAGTGAAATTCAGACTGAAAATTAAAGTCAATTAAAATGAAGTGATCTCATCTGTCCCTGTGTTCAGTGTCCAGAGGTGCTGACGCCCCAATCATCTGCAGCCGGGGGTCATGAACGGGGTCATGAACGGGGTCATGAACGGGGTCCTGCTGGGGAACGGGGTCCTGCTGGGGAACGGGGTCCTGCTGGGGAACGGGGTCCTGCTGGGGAACGGGGTCCTGCTGGGGAACGGGGTCCTACAGGGGAACGGGGTCCTGCTGGGGAACGGGGTCCTACAGGGGAACGGGGTCCTGCTGGGGAACGGGGTCCTGACGTCGAAGACAACGGTATGAAGGAGGAGAGATACTTTGAAGGACGACTACTTCATCACCTTCCCTTTGTACTTTCGTTCTTTCTTTCTCTCCGTCCTCCTCTCTCTCTTCCACTCTGTCTTTCTTTCTCCTTTTCTTTTCTTCTGGCGTTTGGTCGATCTTTCGTTCGCGTTCTTTCCCACTTTGTCTTTTTTCTCTCTCTCTCTCTCTCTCTCTTTTGTTTGATCTCCCTTTCTCTCATTCTAGCGTTTTCTCTTTCTCTCTTTCTGTTTTTCTTTTGCTCTCTCTTTGTCTCTCTTTCTTTTGTTCAGTCTTTCTTTCTGTTTTTCTTCTGTTCTCTCTTTCTTTGTTTTGTTCGACTGTTCTTTCTCTCTTTCTTGCCTTCTCTCTTTCTCTTTCTTTCTCTCTGTTGTTCTTTTGTTCTGTCTTTCTCTGTCTTTCTTTTGTTTGATCTTTCTTTCTTTCTGACCTTCTGTTTTTCTTTTGTTCTCTCTTTCTTTCTCTCTCTTTCTTCTGTTCGATCGTTCTTTCTCTATTTCTCTGTCTTTCTCTCGTTCTGATTCTCTTTTTCTCTTTTCATGTCACTATTCTCATTTGACCTTCAGTGGTGGGATGAACTGTGAATGACTGAATGAACTGTGAATTAATAAACAGTGAATGAATGAATGAATGAACCGTGAGTGAATGAATGAATGAATGAACAGTGAATGAATGAATGAATGAATGAACAGTGGATGAATGACTGAATGAACTGTGAATTAATAAACAGTGAATGAATGAATGAATGAACAGTGAATGAATGAATGAACCTCCGTTTCTCTTCTCGCTACCGGTCTCCGTCTGTTTTGCCGTCTTAGACGGTCTTTGGTCTCGTCTCTCTCCCAGGGTCATGTGACCTGTCCTATCCAGGCCGACACAGTTGTTGTTGTTGTTGTTGTTGTTGTTGTTTTTACCAATCCCTTCTTTTGCTGCACCTGCGTGTGTGTCTGTGTGTTGAAGTACAGTATCGTGCTCATACGGACCTTGTTTGAATAAACATGTCGTGTCCTCACCCCGTTCAGTGGTATTTGTACATCCCTGATGAGGCGTTGGGCCGGTGGCGTTCCACCGACGCTGATATGACACGGTGTCATAACGCCGTTTCCAGCTGGTGATTGTGTGCATCTTTAACAAATGACGTACAGTTCAAATCAGTGACATTCAGTATTTACTGTTGGTTCCATCGGAGGCTCGTTGTCTCGTCACACGTCAGTCCTGAACACACACATTTGATCTCAGCCGGTTAGTGAGTTCACAGTGGAGACATTCACAGCGTCTGTCGTTGAAGTCAGTCTCATATTTACACTACGTCCGCTGATGTTCTACAACTCATGCGAGGGGATTTTTTAACACTAGTCTTGGTCTTGATGCTCTCTGGTCTTGGTAGTGTGTCCTGGTGTCGTCTTGACTACAAGTCTGCTGTTTGCTCAATGGATGAAAGAGCTGTGACTGGGTGAACCCCCCCCATGCTGACAGTTGTGTCCGTGTCCTCCAGGAAGCGGCGTGGAGCTGCTGAGCGTCAGGTCCTCCTCACCGAGCAGAGCCGTGCGTCCAGAGCCTCGTCCAGCGGAATCTCAGGGGATTTCGTCCTTTCAGAAGTTCTGTCCGCCGGCCAAGGAGACGTGTGTCGGCTGTCTGAAGACGGTTTATCCTCTGGAGCGCCTGGTCGCTCACCAGCACATCTACCACAAGAGCTGCTTCCGCTGCGTCCACTGCAGCGCCAGGCTCAGGTCAGGACACGCTGCACTGTTCATGGCTTGACTGGGTTTTATTTCATCTAACTGAGGTTGATTTGATTTCATATCCTAAACATCCATTTCCAGTCTGTCACAAACAGACTGGTCTCTGCGTTTTATTTGAATCATCTGTCTCCGTATGTTCCAGTTCTTTACTTTGTTACCTGAAGTTATTCTTTATACTATTTTGATCATTTTTCTCTGTTATATTATTTTAATGTTTGTTGTATTGTTTATATATATATATATTTTTCTTAATTTTCATTTAGATTTTTTTCATATTTATATTGTTTTAATTTTTTTATGTTTTTCTTTATATGTTTTTTATTATTTTTCTTTAATGTTATCATTTAAATTTATTTCTGTATATTATTTATATATTTTTTTTTCTCCATCGTATTTATTTTGATTTTGATGATTTTTTTTTTTTTCGTAGTATTGACATGTTGTAGATTCCTTCTCATCGTGTTCATGTCATTTCTGTTCTGTGTGTTGTCGTCGTTGAAGCCTGGGGAACTTTGCGTCCCTTCGCGGCAGCGTCTACTGCAAACCTCACTTCAACCAGCTGTTCAAAGCCAAAGGGAACTACGACGAGGGCTTCGGCCACCGGCCGCACCGGGAGCTGTGGGAGCCGCGCGCTGACGGGCGCGACGAAGCCCAGACGCCCAAACACCCGACGGTGACGTCGGAAACGCTCCCCGAGCAGCCGCCGCCGGTGAAGGTCACGGACCCGACGGCACAGCCGCCGGCCGAGACCCGGAGGCTGAGGGTCGCCTGGCCTCCGCCCGCCGGCGCCGGCCCAGGTCCGCTGAGCCCCGTCAGGGAGGGAGCGGCGTCCTGGGGGCCCCGGAGGGCCCGGTGGCCCCCGGAGGAGGAGCTGCCGTCAGCGTCGTTCCAAAGCTCCGAGCGCGCCGAGCTGAAGAGCCTGAGGAGGAGCTCCTCTCTGAAGGAGCGCAGCCGGCCGTTCACCATCGCCGTTCGACCCCCCACCGCTGACGACCTGGGACCCAGAGAACGACGGCGTCCGCTGAGGTCACTGCTGGAGTGGAGGGCCACGCTGGAGGAGAAGAAAGACCCCCAGCAGGACAGGGTGGAACCCCCCCGACAAGATGGAGGAACGGAGGAGGATCCCGTCAGAAGCTTCTCTCCACATTCATCCACTTCTCCGTCCTTGGCCCCGCAGCCGAACCATCCCTTGTGGGAGGACGACAAACCGGGGAGCGACGCCAGGGAGGATGATGAGGAGGAGGTAGAGGAGGAGGAGGAGGAGGAGGAGGAGCTCAGCGCCGAGGACATCATCAAGAGAAACCGCTACTACGAGGATGACTCAGACTCCTGAGAACGACTACCGACTCCTGAGGAAGACTCCGACTCCAAGTCCCAACTCTGAGGATGACCCCGACTCCTGAGGACGACTGACTCCTGAGAACGTGTTGCTCCTCCGAGTTATCAAGATCAACTTGGCCGCATTTTCTTGCCATCGACGTGTTTGTCGCTTCCGAAGATGCAAAAAATTCCATTTTGTATGTTGAAATTATTTACTGGAACAGTTTTCTATGATTTGTCTCATCATACAGAGGCGGGTTTCTATTAAACGGGTCAACGGATCTCTGGTCGTCATGTTCAATGCCTCTTACATCATCAGTCCAGAAACTCATCTGTATGGAATGAACGCAGCTTTTCTTTTCAGAACCAGAAAAGACGTTTGCTATCAGAGGTAAAAAAGATTTGTAACAAAAAAAATAGCCAGAAAAAAGATTTGTAACCTGGAAAAAGGAACCACACAAATGTACCAAAAGGGAGTTGTAACCAAAGGAGAAGTTTCATAACCAAAAGTTTTGTATCAAAAAGATTTGTAACAAAAAGTAACCAGAAAAAGGATTTATAACCAAAATGTTTTCAAACTAAAAAGTTAAACACAAAGAGTTGTAACTAAAAAAAATCAAAGGATTTGTGACCAAAAAAGATTTGTAATCAAAAGTTTTGTACCCAAACTACTTCATGGTGAAATTAAGGGGAAAAAAAACAGATGATTCCAGATGTTTATTTGGAGTAAACAGTGACAGGAGACACACGGTTCATCTTTATGAACCAGCAACATTCAGACGCTCTGTCGTCACAGGAACAACAAACGGTTCCAAAGTGATGACGTCAAGACGCGGCCAGCGGCAGCCCAGCGTCCTTTGACCTTTGACCTGATAGTTCCTTTCACTGCCTCCATTCGTCCAGCAGATGTTGCTGCAGACCGGTCGGGAACACGAGGCCCTGAGTCTGTTTAATCCTGGAATGACTTCACAGATGTTTCATCAGTAAAGTTTCAATCCTGACTGATGAATGACTCATTTCAGGTTCAACAAACTTTTTTTTTTTTTTTATAATAATAATAAAACTCTTTTGTGGAACGAACCCAGAAGCACGTGGCCCTTTGTTACTGAGGAATAGAACCACACATCACTTGTTCTCACATCCGTTCTATTCTACATTAAAGAACGGAGACGCAGAACGTTCACGTTCAGAGTTCGACTGGACCCAGAACCAGAAGTCACAGTGAAGCAGGTGACGAGAACACGAGGACAGAAGAACACAAGTATCTGGATCTGTGTAAGACAACAGTGAAGGCACGACGTGTGTGTGGACACTCCCCCAAAAATGTGTTTTGATGTCAATTAAAGAAATAAAAAAAGGACAGCACCACCAAAGAAGAATTAAACCAGGAGTCGTTCACACACGCCGCCGGAGAAAAACAACTGCAGCTTGACACACGTTTCAGTGTTTACGTTGTGGCTTTGGTTTTGAACCCTGAACACCCACGGTGTCGCTGACGCTACGCTCACGCTAGCAACATTGTGGGGTAATTACACGACTATTAGTGTTGTCAGAAAACATCCATCGGTTCCTGGAAGCTGAAGAAGTCGCCGGCTTCCAGCGAATGGGAGCGCCGTGATGACAGCGACATGGACTGACACTTCTCTGCTCCCAGGAGCCCTTTTCTGGTGGCACAGGCAGTCCTGTAATTACGGTACTTTAAAGATACCGTCGGTGTTGAAGGGTTAATGTGGCTTTTCTCTCACATTGTCTGTTGATTGTCATGTCTCTTCACTCCCCAGCAGCTGGTCCTCTGACAAACCTTCATATTCAGTTCATCATTCCCCGTTTTGTCTTTTTATGTAAGTTCAGAACAGTCGTCGCCAGCACACGTCGTGTCAACAGCAGTTTTTTAACCTGTAAAACATCTTTTAAATAAATAAACATTCCTGCTCCTGCCATGTTCAATCATTCTCACTGCGTTGAAGTTTAAACCCGTTTCCGTGGTAACCAGCCACCGCCTGCTCCCGATGTGACCCAGGGTGCCGTTCCCGCCACAGCCAGCAGGGGTCTCTGCTGTCCAGCAGCGGAGGAGGCGCGGTCTCAGCCGCTGAGCGGGTGCAGGTCCACTCGGACCTTCTCCCCCGTGCTCATCATGCCGATGGTGGGGTAGAGCCCCCCTGGAGGGAGGCACACATTCCTTCGTCCCACCACCTTCCCGTTTCGGGTGAAGAACACCTGCTCGGACACGACAGACTGAGCGTGAGACATTTGGCCAGAAGCTTCCAGAGATCCTGGTTCTTCTCCTGTGAGGAACATCTCACCGTGACCTTGGTTCCTTCCACATCCTCTCCTTCCTCCTCCTCCTCATCGTCATTGTTGGCGTACAGGTCGTTCTGGACCTCGCTGGGCTTCACAAACACGTCCTGGTCCAGGTCCCAGTCTGCCTCGTCTACAGAGGAGACACGTGTCAGGAGGGGGTTTCCGTGAGCAGATGTTGATTAGTTGCGTCCACGACTAGCTGCGCTGGTTGCTACGGTAACCACCCAGGCGTCAGTTCGTGTGTGAGCAGACAGTGTTATCACACTTAAAGCAGCAAAACGTCCGTCTCCATGACAACTGGATGACGTCAGCCATTTTGTCCAGATGACCTCCACACGGCAGAGACAGGCTGAACCGTTCTTTTAGGCGTGCTGAATCACTGGAGTCTGTTCAAAGACTCGTTCACTGAATCGTCAGCGCCCACCCACCCTCAGTGAGTGATTCGTGCCAGTCGAGTCGTTCCCAGGGAACTGCCACAATCAGAGGAACGGCGAAACGAGCGAATCTTTTCAGTCAGTCATTTGGTACGGTTCCTTCACCAAAAAGATTCGTTCTTTCATATGAATCGTTCGCGAGCATGACAACTGTTCTGAGAGTGAACAGATCGCATTACCAAGATGGCTGCCACGTAGCCATGACGTGTAGCCTAGACTCGTAGCCCTGTAGCGTAGCTGTTCCCGTGGTGACACGACACCCAGCTGCCACTGTGTAACTTAAGAGTCAAATTCCCACCTCACCACGCAGCCACAACTGCCTAGCCACGTAGCTACGTGTCAAAAGAGCCACATGCCTACACCGAACCAACGCGTCGACATGCCGACTACGCCGTCGATGTGCAGAGACGCATAAATCAGCCTTGAGGACCCGACAAACTGACGCTCACCTTCCAGCGTGTAGTCGCGTGGAAACATGATCCCACAGCCCATCACGTCTCCTTCGAAGCAACGTGGGCCGAAGGCGTCGCCAACGCCGCTGCCCTGGAACAGCTTCCCATCATCTGCAGCAGAGCGACAGTCATCAGGCAGATGCTCGACGGTCGCCAATGACGACCGGAGGAGCACTCGGCAGAGCAGAGGAAGGGGGTGGGGGGGTGACAAACACTCACCTGCGTGATACGCGATGGACCCTCTGCTCCAGCCTGGATGTCTGTTCTTTGGATAATCCTGAGGAGACAGTCTGTTCAAACCTCACTGAAAAGGAACTTTCACATGTCCAGCAGCAGCAGCATTCCAAACTGATGTGTCAGCACTTCTGCGAGCCAACAGTTCTTGTGGCTAATAGTTGTGGAAGCTGACAAGGCCTATAAATAAATGTATTGTCTGTGTTACAGATTAGAGATGTGACATTTGTGAACAAATCAAATCTTTTGAACGGCTCTTTTAAGTGAGTCGCAATGAGCGATTGTTTTTACAAGCAAACACCCAGAAGGTCAGCGAAATGAGCCAAAGTTCATCTGATGGGAAGCTGAAGTGACTTTGCCTGAGGTTCCATCACACTTCTTCTCCTACTTAACTAGACGTAAAGAGGAGGTGAAGAAGAACTGAAACGGGTGAGCTCATCTGCTTTCCAGTAACTTGGCTTCATGCATGCGCTCGATGTTCTAGAATCTCGATTCATGTGTCAAAGCTTTTTCCTCATCCATCACTCAGACTGGAAACTGACATCACTGGGACGCGTGGGAGATGTGAAGACGAGGTGTGTGTGTGTGTGTGTGTGTATGTATGTGTGTGTGGTAACACAGGTGATTACGGTGATGACTCTCACC
>CAAKHB010005512.1:0-11764 GCA_901007665.1 Aeoliscus strigatus | reverse complement strand
AGGATGTCTTCACACACACACACACACACACACACACACACACACACACACACACACACACACACACACACACACAATCAAACCACAGGGTTCACATATATAAATTAGTGAATAAAACTGTCAGCAGAAATGCTAATAATTGACATGACTCTTAAGAATAACTGTTGTGGCTGTAGCTGGTTATTGTCCTCATATTGGAATATAAAGTTTGTAAAATAATACAAGTAGAAGTAACAGCAGGAGAGCAGGAGGAGGAACCTGGATGAGGAAGCCAATCCACCATCTATCAGGTCATGGTAGCAGGAGGAACTCCATGCAGGCAGATGAGGAATCTGTGAACTGATTGCAGCCCCAACAAGTTCTACAAGGTCCATGATAGGGAATTTATATGTTTATATGTTATCATCTGTGTTTGTTGCTATGCCATGTATTGTGCTTAGGCCTCACTGCTTAAAACATCATCATCATCTGTTAAAACATTATCATCCTCTGGCTTCAACTAGTTTGCTTTGTCCTTGTACTCTGTCAACTATGCCCTACAGGATAGTTTAGTGTTGCCTTGTGCCACTATCTTGTACTAAATGTTAACGCCTACTGAACAATAAAAGACACCTTTAAGGAAGGAGGCTTCAGAGTTTCTGTGAGGCAGCTCTGAGCTGTGTTCGACCGACTCTCCTTCCGCGGAAGCTCAAGTATACTTAAAGTCCTGTCTCTTGTGTGGTTCTTCACTAAGTGTCTCAGAGGGAAGTAAACCCTGACAGTCCATGTCATTGTTCTGGAGAGGTGCATGTCGGGCCACCCTACACATCATGTTGATGTGATTCAGGTCAAACACTGGTGGAGGTGTGGGTCTGAAAGGACTGTCGTTCTCCTGAAATAACCTGAGCAGAGTTTGGACCCAAAATGCGAATGAGAACGAGGATTAGAGGACCGCTAGAGGGGACGAGAAAGCCAATGGAAGGTCTGGCAAGAGGCTCGAACAATCTGCCAGCGAGGTGAAGTCACCACACTGTTTTAAGAGCAGGTTCCAATCAGTGGGATGATTGGAATAGGTGCTGCATTGCTGAAAACCACTGAAGCTCTGCCCACAGCTAGCTGCAACAAACAGAACCAGCAAAAAAGGACAAACAACGAGTAAAGGCCATCCCTAAGGCCATAATAGGTGTGGGGACATTTATGACGGTGACATGTACAAGCACATTTTGCTTAATCTCGGTGTAACATTTTTATTTTGATTTTATTCATTGATTTTTTTATTCAGATTTTATTTTGGGGCTCACAAAAGTTTTTATTTGATAAAAAAATGAAATAAAATGAAAAAACTGTGGACATGCTTTGCTGTTGAAAATGGTAAAAATGACAGTAACTATAGAGTATATAATATTGTAATACTGAATACTGTGAGGTCTGCACTAAAACCCCTGTGAACTTCATCCCATGCAACAGCTTCATCCCCTGTGGAAAACACTAAAACTTGAATCACTCGTTCCACTTTTGCAATGAGAGCAACGGTGCTCCGCTCAGAAAACAGAAGGAGCAGCGTTCATCTTTGTTGTCAAACTGACACATCTAAATATGCAGTATTTACAGTTGTGTGTGTGTGTGTGTGTGTGTGTGTGAACAAAGGATTAGGAGTGTTGCTCGAATTGCGTGTGTTTTAGGTCAGTGCACCATCAACATCACCACAGGCACAGAGGGAATGATCTGTGAGACCCAGCAGAGACTGCAAACCTGAGCTCTGCTGCGCCTTTTAACGAGGTGACTCCAACATACTTCCGCTGCTGTAATTCATGTAATACTACACACACAAATATTTCCACTTCTGCTTAAATCAGCATCACCATCCGTCCCCAACCCCAAACCAGAGAAATGTGAGTCCTGTCTGAGCCACCTCAAGCATCTTATGGACATGTTGACCCGGGACCAGGAGGTTATTCAAACACACATCCTTGTATGTCAGTTTAAAAGAACAACGAAACATGTCTGCCTTCCTTCTTTCTTTTTTTGCTTATTGTAAACACGTCTGCAATTTTGTCCATTTAATCAAACGTGATTTACACAGCTCATTGTTACAAATTACAATGTGTAGATGGGCCTTGTCATTTTATCTTATTTTATTTTATCTTATTTTTCACTTTTAAACGCGACCCCTAACTGGAGCAACCTGGAAATGAATGAACGAATTGATTGATTGATTTAATTTAATGTGCACAACACTCCGTTAGGTGGCGATAATGCACGTTTACGTTGGTTACAACCTCCATTCAAAACCAGAAGAAGAAACCAAAGGTGCGGAAGCGTAAGGGAGATAAAAGCGCGGGCTAATTCAAAACACAAACAAGAAGATGGACTTGGTAGCAGCGCTACAGTGTTTGAAATTAAATACATTTCCACAAGGTAAGTGAGTGATTTACATGACTTGAGAAACGATAACAGAAGGGAAACGGTAACAAAAGCTGACATCGGACGTCGTTGGTGGAAGTTGGACCTATTCCACTCTCTTTTCCTAGTCCCCAGTGATAGTATTAGTGGTAGTGTTAGTCACCAGTGATGGTGTTTGTGTTCGTGTGTTTTGCTTTCTGGTACTGCATGTCCCCTGTGTCGCCATTCTGATTTCTGTAGTTATTTTTTTTGATCTGTCATGACGCTGGAAATGTGAATTTCTGTCGGGAGGTAGAAAAAAAAGGATCTGTCCGTGTGTGTGAACATGAATGGGTGAATAAATTGACAGCGTAAAGTCATTTAGGTTGAACTGCAGCCGTTTAATTATCAGCTGTCACTCTTAACTAACTTTCTGCTGTGTGTGTGTGTGTGTGTGTGTGTGTGTGTGTGTGTGTGTGTGTGTGTGTGTGTGTGTCAGAATGGGTGGATGCCGTGTGGGACTCTGAATTCACAGAGACGCCGCCGCTGGATGACGCCGTAGAAAAAGATCTGTCAGCCAGGGGAGAGGCCCTCAGAGACCTGCATCAGTGTTTGTTGACATATACTGCTAAAACTCTACAGTCAGGCACAGATAACGTTTCTCAGGTGAACTGTGCCATGATCTTCCGTTTCAGGAAAAATGTGCAGAGTAAAAAGTATAGTGTATATGGTTGTAAAATCCTGAAAATACCAACTTTTTTTCTTGGGCCAGTGCAGTTCTCACTGGACATTTATGGGGTTCAAAGGGGTCAAGAACCCTCTTGTACCTTGTTCTGAAATGTCATACTTGTATTAGGAGACACAATATTATCAGCAGGCACAGTGACATAATGTTGAAAAGACACATTTCATTTAATTTACTTCAGCTGTGCATTGTTTGTTCCCCTTCAGAGTATCTGGGCGCTGCTTCGGGAGAACGGTGTGGCCCTCAAATCGCTGGTGGCTGGGCTTTCCTTCTTTGTCATGAGAGGAAAAGCCAAAGTAGCTGGCGTTCAGCTTAGGGTCGGCAGTCTCCATGCAGCTTCACTCTACCTGCTGCTGCTGGGAATCCCAGGTAAGACTCACAGACACTGTGCTGTAAAACCTGTAGGACAGTATATTACACCATTTACACAGTAAAATAACACCTGAGATGAACGTATCATCATTTACACCATAAAATAACACATTCATGTGTCATAAACGATATGGCACATGTTTACATTAGGTTGTAAATAATTTAAAGTGTATTGTGCCTTCATGTAACTTGAGCTGTGAAAATGCTTCCGTTACTATTTTGACACATTAGTTTGTCTATGAAAACTGTGTTTATGATTCACTAGATTTCTAAACAAAGAATTTATAAAAAAAAATCTGAAAACCAAAGGCTCAGTTATCACAATTCTCCCTTTGAACTTGTATTGTATAATTAACAGTAAACTTGAAATATATGGGTCATGTGTGCTCTTTGTATGTATTGATTCTAGGCAGTATTGTAAACAAGGTTTTCCATGAGGTTTTCCTGGACACATGCTTGAACTTGAGCAGCCACTGCTGGCCTGAGGGCAGTGGGAAGAAGCGGAAGAAGGACACAGTGAAAAGTTCTCAGGCAGATGGCAAACGCTCCAAACCCCAGCGGAAGGAAACCCAGCAGGTCTGACAATGTGATTGATGTCAATTTGATGGGATGTGTTTGTTGTTGACATCTCCAGATGGTCTGGTGATCAGGTTCCACAACGCAGGAGTTCTTCACTTCTATTTTCACGTAAACTGACACAAATCGAACCAAACGTCAACCAAACAATGTCAGATTTCATTTGTATGACATCAGTTCACAGCAACAGTAATGCCACGCTCAGCGTGTTAACGCTTCTATCAGAAACCCATGAGCACATGAGCAGCTCTTAGCGACGGAGGTGGAAGGAAAAACGTCCTTTTCCAGAATCAGTAAACCTCAGGCAGATCCGAGGCTAAGTGTAGACGGCCTTCTGCCTCGACTAGTTGATGTGAGCCACAGGGAGCGAGACGAGTGGAGGAACAAGAGTAGAGGGAGAAGCAGAGATGCTGTCCCAAAGTTCTCAGCCAACGCCAGACTGCTTCGTTTGGAACCGCTGCACAAATTGTGGTGTCTGTCCTTTATGCTCAGATGCAGGAGGAGGAAGACGCTGAGGAAGAGGACGAGGATGAGGATGTGGACCCTAATTTCTCTGGCCAGGACCTGAATGAAATCAGAGATGCTGTCTTTCTTCTGGTTCAAAGCATCCTCAAACTCTTGCAGACGTTTCCGCTGAAAGACCGACAACAGAGTGCGAGCAACTGCACCAAGGTGGCGCCATCGTTCCATCTACGTTCTAATGCTGCACACGACCCAGAACGAACTGATTCACCTGCGTGTTCTTCTGTCTAGATTTTCATTAAGCTGATTTACTTCGAGCCGGGTGTGGGAGAGCTTCGCTTCGCTGATGGACGGTGAGCGGAGGAGCTTCTGACCGGCCCGAATGTGTCTCCGTAGTGTGACCGACCTGTTGTTTCTGCACAGAGATGTCACCCAGCTGAAGACTCTTTCTGAAATGGCTTTCTGTGGCCTCCAGATGCTCTGCTCACCCAAACATGGAGACCAGAAACAAGTAGGTTGTACACCCAGTAAGAACTGTGGAGCCTGTCGATGATCTGTGGCAGCAGCAGTTAAAATCATTTCACTGGTGTCTAGTCTCTGCGGAGGGTTTTCCACCAGCTGCTCTTTGTGATACTGATGATGAGGAGAGAGATCGGAGGGAGACTCACCCTCCTCCCAACCAGCCAGTCTGTCGTCATGGCTCGCAACCACGCCATCCAATTTGTTTGGTACACCCTTTTCTACGTACACGAAAATCCACGTTCAGATGTAGTGTATTCTCATTGTTCTTATTTTTATGTTTACAATGCAGTCACATAGTGGATGAAATGAAGGAGCTGGCGCTGCCTTTTCTCCAGATCCTCCTGCAGCACATCTGCTTCAAGGTATTACCACAGAGAACACCTACCACGACTGCTACTGATGCATGATACATGCACTAATAGAATCGACTGCAAATATATATTGAATATTGAAATGTTTGCTTGACAATTTTTTTTAAAAAGCAGTTTTACTGACTTTTTTTCTTTTTTTTTTTTGGTAATTTCTGTTTTTCATGGTATGTTTTGATTTTCAGCGTATTTCTTCTCTGCTTTAGTTTTTTCAAAGTTAGGAGCAACATCATTCCTGTTTTGAGACCTCGATATAATGGATGCAAACATGACCCGCTTGTTTAGTTGAATCCAGTTTGACTTTGTTTTGGGTCTGAGACACTGGGAGGTCCTCCTGTCTCTAAGTCATGTAGATGGTGTTCTGATTACTTTGTTGACTTAACGCAGGCCCCTTAAGACTTGGTTGGCTTCAGATAAAATCAGTTGGACACATATGGCTCCATGGATACAAGATGATGCATCTGAAATGCATTCAAGCTCTGTAGTGACTCAAGGGACGATCAGGAGGCTGATGAAAACATTGATCCACGGGGAATTCAGCTGTGGTCCCAGAATCGCTGAAGAAAAATGACTATGAAAAACAGGAAAAATACAAAGGAAAATTCAAAAATACCCTGACAAACACAAGAAATTACTCAAATAAAACAATTTTTTGTTTATTAAGTGAATGCAATGTGCAACATACTTTTTCATTTTACATATTAAGACATCTCAGTCATGATGGGGTCACAGTGGATCCCTGGTGTCTGGTACCTACATAGACATGCCATTACAGAGTAATTCACACACTCAAATTAGACCCTGAACATGAATAGTGAATATTTAGTCACAGCTAGACCATCTCCTCAGGTCCCATGACCCCCTCTCTTTCTCCCCAGCATCTCTTCATATTTCTGTCATATTTTCCATCAGTTTTTCAAAATCTGGTGTGGATGTACTTTTTCAACACCTGAGGATATTTTGGGCTGATGTGACCATTCTGACCTTTGAGCATAAACTTGGCGAGACGGGGATCTCTATCTGCAGGGTGTATCAGATTAGATGCCCATAGCACATGTGGTAAAGTCCCTGTCGTTGTTCCACAGAATCGACTACAAATACCGATCTTCTGACAAAATCTATTTGTGTGTGTGTGTGTGTGCTCAGATGGTGGAGAGAAGTGAGTGGAGGACCTACGGCGCGCAGGCTGTGGGGCAGCTGGTGTCCCAGATGACGAACACAGATTATTCCTACTTCATCAACAGGCTGTTTAATTGTTCGAGACATGCAAAGGTTGTGTGTGTGTGCGTGTGTGCGTGTGCGCAGCCGTGATTCAACACTTTGAACTAACCATATTACGCCAACTGTCTGCTCAGATGGTGTGTCGCCTGTTCTCTGTGGATGTGGTGATGGTTCTCCTGAACCAGCCAGAAAGGAGCTCCGAGGAGTGTGCCGACCCACAGCTGGCCCACGTCCTGCCACACAAGTTCCTGATCCAGGAAATTCTCTTTGCCCGTCGTAATGACTCCTCGCCCACCGTTCAAGGCCACACCCTCTCTTGTCTGGCCCAGTGTCTGGAGCTGCCTTCCATGAACGCCACTCAAGCTGTCTACAACCTCTTCTCTGCCAGTAAAGCACCACTGTCGCCGTTTTAGAGTTCAAAGTGAAGCTCAGAGTTCCTTTGTGACAGCTGGTTGAAAACTCTCCCAGCTTGTTCAAGTATCACAGGAGAAATACATAAGTCATTGAATGCATCACAGCTTTGTTTGTGTATTTGTACCAGGGATGAGCTTCTCTCATGTCCACTGACTCTTATCTGCAGGTGGAACCCTGAGTGTTTTGGGGGTGGAAACCACAGAAGGTAGCACCGTTCTCTCTTTTGGTTATGATGAAAGAGTTCTTTTCGCTTTAGCTTTTTGTCTACATATATGTAGATATATATATGTATAGTATGTATGTATGTATGTATGTATGTATGTATGCAGAACTGTGATCTTTGTGTTTCAGGATGTAGCAGCTCCCAGCAGACTCGGAGGACCACTCATCAGTTCAGGACCGTGGACATTGGCAGCACCGACAGCCTGGGCTCTGAGGGTGAGGGCCCCGTATCATAGGAGTCCCTCTGTCCTTCTAGTCTCTGTCCTATTACTATGTACAAGCAATACTACTCCAGTTAACAATTACCACTAATGTAGATAATACTAATACAAATTAATAAGGTGATGAATTATGACTTTAGTTACAAAGGTCAGCTCATAATACATGATTTAGAATTAGAAGTCACAACTTTCCATCTAGTTTGTTGTATCATGAAGGTCGCCTTCACTGGGAGTACTGCAGAGACACAGTGGCCAGTGTTCAAGGTCAAAAGAGGTGATACCAGACTAGTAGTCTGATTGGAGGAGGAGTCTTGATTGGAGGAGGAGTGATGCGGTCATTCCAGTAGTTACATGTATTATACAGCATGTTCTGTCGATTTCTAACCTTCTATATCGTTGCAGCAAACGTCAACTTCGCTCTCCTTATGAGGCGTGTGCAAAACTCAAACATAAACATCAGGAAAGCAGCACTGCAGGTACCAGAGACCTGAAGCTTTATCATCAGCTTCCTGATTGAGATGCTGGTAGTTCACGTTGCTCATCAGCGACCCCACTGACCTCGGCTGTCTCTTCTCAGGCCCTGACAGGTCTCCTAAAGCATGATGCCATTCCCCTCAGCTGGGAGAACCTGTCTGCGCTGGCCGAACGCACCAGAGACCCCAGTGTGTCTGTGAAGAAGAAAGCTCTGCAGTGCGTGGGACAGCTGCTGGCTGTGAGTCGTTCTCACCTACCTTAGTTTGAAAACAGCTCCGTCGTGTGTTTTTGTTTTTCACGTCTTTGCATGTTGATTGACTCCCCCGCCAGGCTAAGCAAGCGTGCACTGTGGTGCAAAAGGCGTGGCTGCTGGGCGTGATGCCGGCTGTGATGGATACGGAGACCTCTGTTCAGGAGAAGGCTCTGGAGGCCGTCGACCAGATCATGTTCAACCAGGTCAAAGCTTACTCTGTCAACTGTCGTTTTGACGCCAGTCAGAGGCTGACCTGGGACCTGCTGGGTCTGCTCTGCAGCGAGTGCCAGAACCTCAGGTTGGATGCTGCACTCAGTCCACCAAGCAGTGTCCACCGTACAACCGATGATGTAACCTGATCTGATCTGACTCTCTCTGTCCTGCACGTCAGCTGGTACTTGACCAAAGCCTGCACCATCTGGTCCAAACAAAACAAGTTCCCGCCGTTGTTCATCACCAACCTGATCTCTCACACTGAGGCTGAGCACGCTGCAGGGGCCTGGCTGTTGCTCTCCAAGGTTGTCGCTACATCCCCCAGAATTCCATGTGGCAAGATCTTGGATGCTTTTGACAGAATTGTCAGGTGAGAGATGCTAAGGTGTATTTTTTCATTCCACTTTCATCCCAACATATTTCAATTCTTCTTAAACAAGACATTGTGCGGGTTCATTCCACATACGACTTCAGTGTAACATTGCCAGCAAATCAAATAAATAAAGTTCTGTGTGTAGGAGTCATTGAAATGGAAACGAAAGGCAGAAAGTACTGAACTCTGGGTCATCTGAGTCGGAGAGCTCATCTGAGGAAACTTTGAATACTTGTTAACTCTCAGCTGAAACCCACACAAACCTTTGTTTCAGTTCACTTGATGTCAGCACGACGACATGCTGCCACATCCTGTCTGTGATGGGAGATGTGGCCTCCAATTTAAACCAAGATACCAAGCAGAGGATAGTCGGTGAGTGGCTGGACTGTCTGATGGAAGACTGACAGGATGATTCTGTGTTCATCACCACTTCTGTTCCCAGGTGATCTGATGTCTTGGTTGAAGACTTTTACTTTGCCTATTGAGGTGATTAGTGCTGCTGTGGAGACTCTGTATCATCATGGCAGCTGTGAAGATATCAAACAGACCCAGGTTGGAGATCTCTCAATGCATGTTGGTCCTGCATAGGTTGAACGACTTGAAGATGATCTTTCATTCCTACATAACATTCTTGACACTTTAAATGAGCTTGGTTTTGGAATCACAGGACTTTCATATGTGTCAAAGCATTTGACGCTACATCATATAACCAGTAAAATCATATTTCATCATTTGATTTTGGCTGTTTGTCATTTACACCTCAACCCCAGGAGGGACTAAAATCGAAATAAGAGCTTTAACATTAGTATTAGCCTCGTTACCTATAAAGACACACACACACGACTCACTTAGGAAGCACAGTGTTTAATTTACGCCGGAACAATGCTACAAGTTGGTACAGGAGGCATATTTCATATTAACATGGAGCTTTTTATGTCTTTGCCAGGCTTTTCTAAACCATCACTGTGGTGAGCTGGTGTCGGTGTGCGAGTCTTATTTAGCTGATAGCATCCTGAGTGAAAGTGGATCCCAGAACCTTAATGAGGAGCTGATGGTGAGAACTTCTCTAAAACTTGATACATTGATGGTGATTCTAGACAAGTCAGTTTAGAAGTAAAGAGGCCTTATGACGAGTGATTAGCAAGTTGCAATGACCTGGATCACTGAGAACCCTCACACATCTTGAGGCAGCGTCATGACCTGCGCAACTGAGACATTTTGCAGGCTGAGTCACAGCCCAGTACCAAGGTAGATCAATCCAGAATGTATTGTTTTCCAGGTCAAGCACCTCCACACTTTAGGGGTGGCGTCACTCCACTGCCCTGACAGGATCACCAAGAGGATCATCCTCCTGGTGGAATCTGTCCTCATCACCAACCGCGACAAACTCACAGGTAGTTGGAGATGATGTTTTATCTTGTTCTGTCCTGGGTGACGTCCCTCTGTTCCAGCTCTGACCAGCAGTCATGAAATAATGACACACTATGACAAACAAGGATCAAATCCACAACGAGAAAGTAGCCAACCACCTATTTTAATGCATTTTACCTGGATTTAACAACTAAAAACACATGTAAGCATGAATCCTATCTCACAAAGTTAAACAAACACAGGCTGAATAATTGTATCCAGATCCTTTCAGGAGGACTTGTCCACGTTGACCACAGATTCAGTTCACTTCCTCTACTAACATCTTGTCTGTTTGTGTCTGACAGATGGTCAGGAGATACCAGCCTCGGCGCCTCTGTCCCAGTTCAGATCAAACGTTCTACCCACCAAAGTCAGAGCCCATGGAGTCATCACGTTGGGTGAGCTAACTGTCCTCATGCCACTCTTGATCTCTCTCCGCTGTCTGCTTTAGTGTGTGTGTTTGTGTGTGTTTGTTTATAAGATCACTGTTTAAATGTATCATCACTACTTGGTGGATTTCTCAAAGAGCTCAATCAAGTATCTCTCTGTCCTCCAAAGGTAAACTGTGTCTACAGCATGAGGAACTCGTCCAGAGGTACCTGCCGGTGTTCGCCAGGGAGCTGGAGGTCGGCGCAGAGGTTGCTGTACGCAACAACGTGGTGGTGATCATGTGTGACTTGTGCGTCCGGTACACCAACAAAGTGGATCCCTACATTCCTAACATTTCAGCCTGTCTGCGAGACGCTGAGCCTGTCATCAGGAAGCAGACTCTCATCATGCTCACCAACCTCCTCCAGGTGGGAACAGTTCTCCACTGGAAGACATGAACATAATCATAATCTTCTTCTTCTTCTCCTTTCGGCTTTGTCCCTCTTCAGGGGTTGCCACAGCGAATCATTGATTTCCATCTTTCCCTGTTCTCTGTATCCTCTACTCTGACTCCAACTACCTCCATGTCCTCCCTCACTGCATCTATAAACCTCCCCTTTGGTCTTCCTCTCTGTCTCCTACCTCCAACTCCATCTCTAACATTCTCCTACCAATGTATCCACTGTCCCTCCTCTGCACATGTCCAAACCATCTCAATCTAGCCTCTCTAGCTTTTTCTCCTAACCTTCCTTTCTGTGTTGTCCCTTTATGAACATAATCATAATCATGGATTATTTTTAATGTTGGTCTCTCCAGGAGGAATTTGTGAAATGGAAGGGTTCACTCTTCTTCCGCTTTGTGGTGACGCTGGTCGACCCAGATCCTGAGATCTCTCGGTAAGTCACATGACTTTAATGTTTTAAATGTTGTTGTTTTTTTTTTTTTATAATCCCCGGTACGTGCAATAAAGAGTAATTCACACAGTAAAATTAGAACAGACATAGAACTATTCAATCACAGCTATACCACCTTCTCCACTCATCGCCTGTGAACAGAAGCAAAAAAGTCACATGACTTTCATGACAAATGAGCAGATAAACCAGCAGAACACCTGAGGAATGTTTTAGACTAGTGTTTCTCTGATTGTCTCAGACCAAAGACCACTTTACCTTTACGGCGGTGGTGGGC
>CAAKHB010005511.1:0-15000 GCA_901007665.1 Aeoliscus strigatus | reverse complement strand
ACACACACACACACACACACACACACACACACACACACACACACACACACACACACCTCGTCGCTGTCCAGCTTCTTGGCCTTCATCAGCCTCTGGGCCTTGTCGTCGTCTGAGCCTTCGTCGCTGTCTGACGAGTAGATCCTCGCTCTCTCCTCTGCGTCGGACACAGAACAGAGGTCATCACCCTGACGGACAAACGTGCGCCACGCCCTGAGACCCCCGTGACCGCCCTCTGACCTCTGAGTCCTCCTCCTCCCTTGTACTTGCTCTTGATGGCGGCCAGGCTGATTGCCTCGTCGCCCTCATCGTCGTCGTCGTAGCGGTCAGGCTCCAGGTAGCTGCTGCTCAGGCCTCTCTGGTGCTGCTTCTCCCTCATCCTCCTCTGCTGGGACTCTCTGCGGATGGACGCCCGCAGACGCTCCTCCTCTTTCTGCCGGATAGACAGCGTGTATTTGTGTCGGCAGCAAAGAGTTGATATTTTTCAAAGAAAACTATGTTTCATTTACTGACTTATTACAGATGACTTTATTTATTTCATATGTTCTGAGCCATTTTTTCTGTTTCTGTTTCATTGTGTGAATGTATTTTGTGTTTTTCTATGTTTAATGTATCATTTTACAATTTGGATTATTACTTTTTCTTTTTGGTATATGTATTAATTATCATTTCAGATCTGTGTTTTCAATTTTGATTTATTATTGTTTTTTCATGTTTGTTTTCTATTTGCATCCTTTATTGTTTGTTTCTTATTCTTTTCAAAATGTTTTCGATTTATTATCATTTCCTACTTATTAAATTGTTTTATTGTTTTCATTAATTTAATTGTTCTCATTTTTTTCATTTTTATATTTGCATTTATTATTATATTTCAATTATTTTTTTTCTAATGTTCTTTGAATCTTTGTATTAATCATTATTGTCTATTTGTATTTATTTTCGATTAGTATTATTATTAATTGGTATTCCTTTGTATAGCGTTTAAGATCTTTCCCAAAGTAAACGTGAATAAGCTGATGAGAGCAGGTGGGAGCTGCTCATAAGGTCACATCTGTGTCTCGTAGGATCCTGTTTGTGCTCGTCACACATCAGGCTGCGGTGACGGGATGACAAGGCGTTCAGAGGCGTGGCCTGTCGCCTGTGCGTTCCACCTTAAAAACCATGTTTGTTCACCCCAGCAGCCTCCCCAACCTGCTGACACCCTTCTCCACGGCTCCGCTGACTGCCGCGCGACCTCCTTACGTAAGATCGTCAGTTATGTTAGGTAACGCTGTGTTTGTCGACGGTCCGCCGGCCTCATGCGACCTCTCACGGCGCTGACGCTCAGGCAGGCGAGGAGAGGATCAACAAACAATCTGAAGCAACAAGTCCGTCTGCCAGACGTTCCAGAGGATTCTACCTGTACAGTCAGGTAACGGTTGAGACCAATCAGCTGCGAGCTGATGGCGGGCACCCACGGGGGGGGCCGTGATAAATCATCCTCCAAACACCATAAGAGCATGCGCCACAAACTTATCTCAAAAAGTGTCCAACTGACAAACACGGAGAAATAATCTGTGGGTCTTTGACCAATCACATCTGGATTCATGAACCTTGTACATTATGTTCAATTTAATTCATTTAACTGAAATAGTTTTATTTTTTTTTAGTTCAGAAAATACCAGGGCGGCACGGTGTGACAGTGGTTAGCACTGGCTAGCACTTAGCCTTTTACCAAGAAGGTCCCAGGTTTGGTTATTAAGTGTGTGTTTGTTCTGTGTTGTTATAATTTATCGTTATCATCAGTTTTTCCTCATATCTTGCAGCTCTAGTATCCAGCTACCGACATGCTAACAAACGTGCTAACTTTTGACTGGAGGTTCGCTAACGCTAACGAAAAGTCAGGGACAACCGTGTCTTCACAACATTAGCTTGAAATGCTATTGCTAACAAAGGAGAAACACCTCAGCACGAGTTGTGGAAAGTTCAGGAGAGCTGAGTTCTCTGGTGGGTTGGCTGAACTGTTCTGCTTTATGGCACGTCGCAACACACCTGTTGCTGTGGAAACGACAGCAGCTGAACAGCCTGGTGCCTCAGCGTGAACTGGACTGGACTGTGTCCAGCGGACGAATGTAGCTGCACGTTTTGACTCGTTGCTCCTGGAATATGGACCGTACCTTGATCATTTCGTTGCGATGAGACTCGGGATCTCGTCCGGCCATTGGAAGGATCCGGATCTTCTGTGTTTTAGAACAACGGTCAGCGAGAGACAAGGTCATCTTTCTGTGGGTGGCGCTGTCAGTGGAGTGAGGCCTGGAGGGAGGAAACGGGGAGAATGAAATGGAAGCCACATCTCCACAGAGACCAGTTCAGGTTGAGAGACACTGTATCTCCTGAGTGTGTCCAACCATCTTTCCTGAGCCAATGATGTCATAGCTCCACCCCTCATGCTAACAACAACAACAACAACGGCTCACCATGCTGAATGCTACGTGTCTGTCTCCTTTTCATCGCGTTCAGACTCTCCTCCTCCTCCTTTGTGTGTGTGTTCTTTGCGCACTGCTGCTCAGTGAGGAAAGTATTTTCTAGCCTGATGTTGATTAGATTCTTCTCAGATGTCACCCCGGCGTGGTGGCCCGCTGTGTGTGAAAGCAGCTTTGGCTGGCGTCCTGCTGGACCCATGTGGTCCAAGAAGAAGGGAACATCCAGGTGCTGTCGGCGGAGCCAAGAAGCTTATTGACAGAAACCTGAGCGCCTCGTACAGGATTTTATGTTTGTGAGTGTTGTTGTTTGGAATTAGCGGAGCGGACGTCCGTCTGAGACCGCTGGAGCGTGACCTGAGGTGACCCGCTGATGGTTCTACTTTTCCGAGCTGTTTGATTTGTCAGTGAATGTTGGATGTAGAACACCACACAATGGGCAGTTACATGCTCACAACTAGAGCTAAAGCCGCTTTAGTGGAACGCAGCATGACAGGAGCTAGCAAACAGGAGCTAGACGACCGGGGCTAGCCAAAGGAAGCTAACCGGACAGAGGCTAGCCAATTAGATTCCCTTCAACAGTAGCTACTTGACCAGGAGCTACGATCTCGCTCAGCAGGAGCTAGCTGACAGGAGCTAGCAAACGCAAGCTATCCAGACAGGAGCTAGCCAAGAAGAGCTCACCAGTGCTAGCTAGCTAGCGGACAGAGTAAGGAACAAGATCTCGCAAGCGTAAGCTACCTGGGCAGGATCTTGCCAACACAATGTAGCTCGCAAGCGAATTAGCGGACAGGAGCTAGCCGACAGGAGCTAACCGACAGGCACTGATGCAGTGGCTGATGTGAACAAATTACCTGAAGGTGAGTTTGGTTTTGAACACAGCCTGACCCTGCAGCCCCGTTCCCTGGCGGATGAACAGGTGGTTGTGGTCTCCCTGCAGCGGAGCTTTGTACACGTCAAACACCTCGTTCCCCAGGTGGAGGGACATGCTGCGACCAGAACAGACGGGGTTTGAAGTGGAGGACATTGACAGCGCGCCGCCGGAGCGTGGCGGTTGTTGCTCACCTGCCATCCGACCATTTGACGATGCGAGCGTTGCTCTCGCGTGTCTCGTTCCCGTCCTCGTCTCTCTTCGCCCTCCACCGGATGGTATTCTCCACCTTTGGAAGAGAAACAACGGTTCAGTCTTGTGGACCTCCACAGACGACGACAACTGTGATTGGACCGTTTGCGTCACGTGACTTTCCCAGTTAACACACAACATGAACATGATGTTCTTAACGAGGCCTGAGCTGACAAATCGTTTCCACCTTCAGTTTGAGACGGGTGCGTCCCTCTTCATCCAGCATTTCCTCGTCCTCAAACTCGTCCTCGTAGTACTGAGGGTCAAAGGGTCTGAGGGAAACACCAGCACATGAACAGTTGTTCACACAGGCCAGCTGTTCTTCTGCACGTCTCTTTTTCATTTCATCATCAACTGTCCGATATTGTTTTTCAGAGTAATTGGTTGCCAGTGTGACCTCTGACCTGGGCTCCACGGACAGGAAGTTGGGCAGTTTAACAAAGTAAAGGTCCGAGCCCAAGTCAGTGCTGACTTTGGGGATCTCCACCTCGATACGAGTCTCAGGAGCAGGTTCCTCCTCTGCCTGCTCCCCCTCCATGCCATCCTCTGTGTCCTACATACACACACAGGGACTATGATTATACATGTCATAATACTATATTAGCATTAGCAAGTAGCTCTGGAAAAAAACAAGAAACAAGATTTGGAAACTGTTGGAGTAACGGACAGAGACACAGACACAGACAGAGACGCAGACAGACAGACCAGAGGTTGTCCTGGAGTCGGGGGTTTTTCGGCGTCACTGTCTGATGAGATATCATCAGCTTCTCCAAACAGGTCATCAGCTGCTGCTTTCTTGGCTGAGGACAGAGGTCAGAGGTCAGACTAACTGCTCTTCTCTCCTCCATCTCTGTCTGAGTCAGAGGTCAGACTCTTACTGCTCTTCTCTCCTCCGTCACTGTCTGAGTCGGAGTCAGAGGCGTGTCTCGCTTTGGTTTTCTGTCGGATGAAGTCGTCCTCGCTGTCGCTGCCCTTGGCCGATTCTGAGGAGGAGACAATACGTGGAACATCAGCGACTGATTGAAAACCCTTTAAAATGCTAGCATACTGTGGAGTACTGTAATTACATGACTACTGTCGCCATCAGAAAACATTTAACGGTTCCTGACAGCTGACAAGTGTCACTAGGTTTCTCTACGTGGTGGGAAGAAGGAGGAACAGTTCAACATTTTCTGATGGTGCAAATAGTGGTTTAATTACAGTACTCCAAAGTATGAATGTAGCGGTGGTGACACCGTGGGTGTTAATGGGTTCAAACACAGCGTACCTGACTTTCTGTTCCTCTGTGCCTCGTCATCAGAGTTTTCTCTTTCTTCATCGGAGTACCGTCGTTTCTCCTCCTCGTCCTCTGATTGGTCGCTCTTTGCCCCGCCTTCCCACTTGTCGTCATCGGACTGGTTCTCCCTGCCGGAAGCTTCTCCGTCAGAGTGCGGGGTGCCCGGTCCTGACTGAGGGGTCCCCAGATCACTGTGTACGCTGGTGAGGAACACACACAGTGACGGTACTCCAAAGAATGCTAGTGTGACTAGATCGGCAGCAACAAAAAAAACGATGATGAAGAATTACTACGAATTATAACAATAACTAAATTTAAAATAAAATTTAAAAAAAATTAAAAATTAAAAACAGATGTATAATGATGTATAATTTAGGTACAATGTATAATGTACCTAAATTAAATTAAATACCAAAAAAAATTACAAACAAAAAACAGTTTAATTCATGAACATACTTAATAAGAATAATATTAAATTAAAATTAATATTAATATTAAATCAAATCTACAGATGGTGTGTAAAAGTTTGAGCGTCTGTGAAAACAAATGAATGAATTCATACAAAAGAGTAATAACAATAATTAAATAAAATAAAAAATAAACCTTAAAATTAAAAAAAGTAGAAAGAGAAGAATTAATATGAGTAATAATTAAATCTATAAAATAAAATGAAAGACTCACCTTCTGTCCGAGCGGACGCTGCCCCTCCCAGAGTGCGGACTACCCGCTCCAGACATGCCGCTGCCAACTGGGCTTCCCCCATCTGAACGACGGCCCTCATCTTCCTCATCCTCGTCCTCATCTCGAGGGCCCCGCTCTGACCCGCTGTGCTGCTCCGCCTCAGAGTGGTCTGAGTGGACGCTGCCATCCGACCGGTTGGCCGAGCGCTCAGACTGGTTGTCGCTGCCGCTGCGTTGACTGCGTTCCTCGTCCTCGCTGTCGTCTCCAAAGAGCTCCTGGTGGGCGGGGTGGAAGCAGAGCGCCATCATTAGGTCAATCCATCCGTGTCACACAGTTCCAGCCTGACTGGACCGGTACTGTTTAAGGTGGCCCATCACACACACACACACACACACACACACACACACACACACACACACACACACACACCTTATTCATACTGGCTTTTCCTCCCTCCTGGCCGTCCTCCTCTTCCTCCTCCTCATCTCGTTCCCGGTCGCTGTCACTGCCGCTGCTGGCCGACCTGGGCCGTTCCTGTTCTGAGTCGGAGCCGGAGCCGGAGCCAGATTCTGGAAACAAAAGAGTTTCTCAAGTCACTTTGGGCAAATGCTGTGACAGGTTGTTTTTTATGGACAATGGTGATTTAATAACACCATTACACAGTTACTACATGAATAACTGTGGGACTGTTTTTGCTTGTGATAACAACAGGACACGAGTGGAGGAGGTGGTGGAGCTGTGACTGAATATTTCTGGGTGAATTACTCTGCATTAGTATTTACATACGAGCACCATGAACCGTGTGGAACATGAAAAAGAAATAAAAACTTAAATACAAAAAAGTGTAGTGGTTCATACTTTTTTTCATGGATGGATATTACGTGGATATTACTTTATCTCATAATGACGTCACATTACTGTCTTTTGCTCGACGCGGACATAAAAAATAAACACGAGGTGTGTGTGTGTGACAATTGAACTAGCTAAGAAGAGTAGCTTCCCAATTAACCAGCTAGCCAACATCCGCAAAACTGCAATTTGCAAAAAGTAAATCGATACCCAGAAGAAATATCCACACGTTTCCAAACAATACTGGAGTTTATGATGCACACCGGTGTTCCTGTGAGCCAAAATGAGAGAAATGTCTACGATTGTTTTCATCGCTCGGCCAAAGCTAAGTGCTTCGTCTGACACTTTTCTGGACGAATGAATAAATGTCACCGTTTACAGGCTGAGGGCGTTAAATTCAATTCAACTGAACTAACTCACCTCTCTGGTCATTGTCGCTGTCTCCATCACTCCCGAACAATTCATCCATATCCGCCATTACTACAGAACTATAGTTTAAAAAAAAAAAAAAAAAAGCTTCCGGAAACAATTCCTTTGAGGACGGCGTTTGCTTCCGGGTCAATCCGAGGGGGTCATGCCACTGCAGTGAGCACCAGCTGCCGCAAGGAGGCGACCGAACCAAGCAAAAATAAATGATGATAAACGATTATCTTACATATTTATTTAATAGAATTATGCACCTTACACCAATATATTCTCGGTATGTGTCTCAAACAGGATGTGATTCTGAAAAAAAAATATTTAAAATATGTACAATCGGAATATGTTACATGGCATATTATTTCCAAGGTTAGTGTTGATGAATGGAACTATTCCTCGTTATTCAATGTGAGAAAGTCTACATGTTTACTATTTATTTATCAAAATTTATTGAAATAGTAATTAAAACGTGCAGAGTGCACTGCAGCCTGATGTAATCCAGCAAAAATGTCTATAGATGTCTTTCCCCAGAGTCCTTGTATAACATGCAAAGCATCGTTTTACAGCGCACGCACGGTGGGAACTGAGAGGTTCTGTGAAATTCTAGCTGCACAGTTGTGTAACACCGTGAAAGGATGATGAAAGTCAAGATGAGGTAAAGTCAGGTATTTACAGGACTTGATGTTGTTTGAACAGAATTAATAAATCTGTACTTATCAAATTCAGAATCAGAATATGTTGAAATTGCCAAGTATGATTGTACATACCAAGAGTTTGTCTTGGTGTAAATTGCTAGACATTGAACATATAATGCAAATAAAATATTGAGAATTTGAAAAAAAATATATATATAATCATTGTACACAATAAAATAACATAAAATAAAGTAGTTACAGTGCTGGTGAACTCATGAAGTAGCTAAGAGAAGATTATTTACTATTTCATGATGAATAAGCTCAAATATGATTGGTCAGGGCCATTAGAGGCGGGCTCTTTCATACTATTGGTTCATAGCGTGCAGACTGGTTTGTGATTGGTCAAATCTGACGTCAGTCAAACATTCTGTCGTTCTCGCTTTTCCGTGTTTCCGCCCTTCGGCTAAGTTAGAAATCGAGCGCTGCTGAAGGTGTCTCCCCTCCCGGACAGAGGTCCTTTAGCTCTTCCTTGTTATCTTCAGGTAAGGAACCTGCCACACTTGTGGTATTAAAACACACGTCAGACAACTGGCTGCTCTCGTAGATTTACAATCTGCCATCTGTGTGCTCAGTAGCTCCTCGACTAGCAGCTTGCAGAGGTTAGCATGTTGGCTAACGCAGCTCACCGGGGCTGTATTCGCTCGGTGCGCTAAGACTGATTTTTGTAGCAAAGTTGTTAAAGTGAATGCTCAACGAACCGTCTGCCACTTTTCTCCTCATTTTTCTTACATTTTTACCGAATTTGCAAACGAGTATACACTGTGTTAACGGGAGAGATAAATACGATAATCATATGTGATGATTATAAACATGTCAGCAGTGGTTTAGCTGACATCGCTGATCACATAAGGAGATGAATGAAAGTTTGAAAACATGTGGTGATCTTTTTTCCCCTCCCAGGTAGTTGTCACATGCATGATACAAGTAATGATGCTCAGCCGATCTCAGTTGATTCTGCTATCTGACGTGGTCCTTGTTTCATTGGGCGTTGCAGTGTAACATTAACTTATTAGCAGCTAGTTTGTCAACAGATAAGCTAGCTGTTAGCATGCAAGTCATTTTAGTGTTTTTAAAGACCCGACTCATACGTAGGGCGGGGAAAGTACGTGTTTCGCACTGCTGCTAGTTAAACCTGTCATACTAATGACACACTTGCTTGTTGTAATAAAGGGTGTGTGTGTGTGTGTGTGTGTGTGTGTGTGTGTGTGTGTGTCCAGGGGTAGTCTGACACTGACAATCAGGCCTCAGCGATGAATGAAGGGTGTGGCCCCTGTCTTAAGGGGAAGTGTGTGTGTGTGTGTTTAAAAGTAGTCCAATGAAGGGCGGAACAGTTCTTTTAAGTGGACTGAATCTGTAGAGTCCGTAGGGTAAAAAGATTCGCTGACTGAATCGTTCAGGGTCTCGACTCTTCGCACTGATCCGTTAAGCGATGCTTCCTGAAGTGCTTAAACGCTCCAAACTCCCCATGGAAATCTGGACATTTTAGCAATGTCATCACTGAACGACATTGATGAACGTGGATTTCATTTATTTAGACATCTCAATCTGACATATAGTTCATTGATCTCTGTCAGTTTGAACCGCTGAAGATGCTCAGGACTCCCATTCAGTGTGTGTGAATCCATCCACAGAGAATCAGTACGTTCACTGTGCATCAGTATGCTTGGTGAACTAGTTCCTTCAGTTCGTGCAGTGATTTTTCTTCTTTTTTTCAGTGGTTCGCTCCGTGATTAATTACGTGATTCACTGACATACTGCTCTGCCATCATCAACTAGTTCCTCCAGTGCAATCAGTGCATTCACTGTGCAATAGTTAGTAGTTTTCAGTGTAAGTTTCGTTTTCAGTGAGTGGCTCGTGTCAGTTGACTCATTCGCAGGGAACCAACGATCAGTCAGGTTCACCCGCAGCAGTTCACTGCCGCACTCAGGTGAACTGTGTAACAAGTCTTTTTTCAGTAAGTGATTCAGTACGGTTCGTTCACCTAAAAGATTCGAATGGTTAATGAACAGAACAGTCGAACAAGCAGGCCTCAATGGTGAATGAAGGGTGTGGTCCCAGTGTCGAGGAGAAGTGTGTATGTGTGTGTGTGTGTGTGTTAACCTCAAAGCACTGGAGCAGGTGTTGTCTCTGAGTGGAATGTAAAGATGCCTGCTGACACGGCACCATCTCCTGTAGCACCGACACAGACAAACAGGCTCCGTGCTGCTGAAAACCTACTCTGTTCAGAACGATGACGCAGCAGCCATTTCATGAATTTCTTGTATTATTTACACACCAGCTCTCACCTTTTTCATGCCATGTAGAAGAGCTGGGTTCTGTTTGTTACATAAAAACATGGTGCATGTCTGGAGTGTGTGTGTGTGTGTGTGTGTGTGTCTCAGCAGGGGGATTCAGAGTCCTGTGTGTTTATTTGAGATGCAATAAAACATCTATGAAATTGGATTATTATCAGTATGAAATGATGGAATCAGTAATAACATATAGTTTACATTTGAGCTCCCAGTGTGTTTTGTTAAATATCTTTGTGGTGACGCTGCCATTGAACCACATTTATGACCTCTGTTCATGACGTTATGCCTGAGTCGGGACAACATGAGCAACACAACAACAATTTTCTTTTTCTCACATCATAAATGCACATATGCATAAGTTTTGTTCCTTTTTCCTTTCTGGATCTTTTCTTAACACGTTCTATTCACCCATTCATGGTTTTGCACGATATGAGAAAAATAAGCCACAACCATATTCAGAATGTTTTTGTTGTTTTTTTGTTGTTGTTTGTTTTAAACTTGAACCCGGAATTCTTAAAACCTTAAACTTAAACCTCACAAAAAATTACTATATTATTATAGAAATATTATATTTTTTCTTGGAAAACACTTCTGAACCAAAAAATAATTGGCTCAGTAGAAAATAACTTTGATGACGCGGCAGGTTGGTTGTATCTTTTGATGTCGTCACATTTACGCACCATCTGCGTTTGGAACACATCGTCTTAACGGAAGCCAAAGTAGTTTCAAAGAATAGATGAGCTTTTCTGTTTAACCAGAAGGTTCTTCCTCAATGTGCTCTCCTGTTTGTGTCTCTCCTATCGGCCGTGATGCTAGAAAACTAGAAGAAGAACTAGAATAGAACTTGGAGACAATAGTGTGTTCATGCACGGCTCATGAATCCATCCACACTCAAACACACACGTCATTTTGGTACATTTCTCCATTGACAGTCATTAAGACACCTTTCAGTGTCCGTTTGTGGCACAGGTGGAATCCATCTACTGTAATTGTCTCAGGCTGTTTTCTGTGTCACAGTCAGAGCTGAGGAACAGCGGGTTGGAAAACGTGCAGAATAGAACTCTTCAGAGGAGGTGGGAGGAGAACGGGACCGCTCTCGGGAAGCAGAGCTGGGTGGTTGTGGATGTGGATGGGCCAGCGTGTGATGATGTAACGATCGTTCCTCCACGTCCACCCACAGAGTCTGAAATAAGACGAGTAGACGTGTTTTATACATTTTAATGGTCTGGGTCAATGCGTGACTGAGTCACAGCATGCGATTCCCCATAACTCCGCACACAACGATGTATGTATAGTAGAAATAGTTTTGCACCAAACGGATTACATGCGTTACAGCTCCACCTACAGGCCTGGAGGATGTACTGCAGGCATTCAGCAGCTCTGTGTGGACGCACACATCTCTGCTTTGGTCTCCACGTGGACATGACCTAAGATATCAATGTTTTCTCAACAAACCCAAGGTCAAACAAAATGTTCCTCTGAATTAAAAAAACAGCAACAATGTGGTTTCATGCAGATGACCTGGTTCCGCTGTGGAAAAGTCATTGTTCATCTAAAGCCTCATTCATGCTTCTGCGTCAAATTGCCTGCGTGGGTGACCAATCAGAGGCCGTCACTCTGCGACGTCACATGTTTAGTACCGGCTCAGCTCGTGAGGAAATGCTACGGAGGTGGCACAAAAAAAAGTACCAGCTGGCAGGTTCTATCGCCAGTGGAATCGCAAAAAAGCCGGGTAGAGCTGAGTGGGGTGGATCTGTGGTGGAAAAGCTCCAGAACTGTCATGTTGTCAGGAAGGTCCAGGGTGAGAGTTGACCCCGGTCGGCCGTGTTCTTGGCTTAGGGCCATATGTTGTTGTCTTGGAGGATTAGCGGTGTAGAAGGAGAAAGGAATCAATGGGCCTGGACTGATGGATCCTCTGCCTGTCTCCTCTCAGGTCTGAGCCCTTGGCCTTTAACTCCGTCTGCATGCACCGTCTCAGCTAACTCCGTCTGCATGCGCCTGTAAAAGTGTTTTTGAGCAAAGAGGATCATATGTGGATATTTTTGGCACATCTTGTCATAAGAGCATTACATGTGTGTGTTCATCCCAGACTGGTCTGTGCCCGTTCTGTCACCACACCACAGCCGTCAGCCAGCAGTGTTTTAGGAAACGGAAATAGAAGACATGAAAAATGTGTGTGTTTTTCATCAAGTATTCTTTTCATTCTGCAAATAAAAGATGTCATTGGTGAAAACATTAGCTCAGGTCCCGACACATTAGCAGAGGGGCTTGTCATTTTTTATGGTACTGAAACTGAACCGTACCGACTGGATGTGTGTATTTGCTGGATTATACTCAGTTGTGTCTTTATTTTGTTGTTGTTGACCTGCTCTCAGTCTGACCATCACCAACACACACACACACACACACACGATTCATTTAATCCAGGCATCCCTAGTTCCCACTGGGCAGCTGACTTAGAATCAGCACCATTAATCATATATCAAACTCATCTCACTGCAAACGTGTTGGCGACCACAGAAAACTTCAGTTACACTAAAGGTTTGCGTGTGTTTTTTGTTCTAATGGCATAAATCCTTTTCTTGTGTGTGGAAACTGTTAAAGAGAACCAGTCGGGGTGTGTAAAGGTTCCATACGTTTCCTGTGTCTCTGGACGTCTCTGTTGATTATGAAAGACGAACCAGATGATCTTTTTTCCAGAGACACGCAAACGACGTCACCAGAAACAAATCCTGGCATTCGTCCCTGACCAGCAACAAAGGCTGTGTGTGTGTGTGTGTGTGTGTGTGTGTGTGTGAGTAAACATTTTGATTTTAATGCATCAGATCTTCATAGACAATTTAACTTTATGTGGATTTGGAAAACGAAAACAGTAACATTTACCCTTTGACACCAACGGTACACATACGTTGGAGTACCGTAATGACGCAACTATTCACGCAACAAGAACGCGTCAACCCGTTCCTGAAAGTTGTGGTTGAGGTTGCAAATCGCTGTCATTGTGGTAATGATTTGCTGGCTTCTGCCAACAGTGAATGGGATTACCGTAATGACAGCAACATGGCTGTTGTCTGCTTTCTGGAACTGATGGGACGTTTTCTCCTTCTTCTAGTTCCTTCTTCACACCAGTTAGAGGAACTGAGTGACACTTCTCAGCTTTCAGGAACAAAGTCGTTCCCAAAGTCGTGTAATTACGGTACTCCAAAGTTTGCTAGCATCAATCTATCAGCAGC
This sequence comes from Aeoliscus strigatus, assembly GCA_901007665.1. NCBI lineage: Eukaryota > Metazoa > Chordata > Actinopteri > Syngnathiformes > Centriscidae > Aeoliscus > Aeoliscus strigatus. The sequence goes on along the minus strand of CAAKHB010005511.1, from coordinate 1,975 downwards.
GAGTTAAAACCATAAAACACTGGAATTAAGATTCTTAATCTGAGAAATGTCAAATTACCAGAACTTCTCCCTTTGCCTCAAAACATGGTCTTTAATTATCAGAGTGCAAATAGTCATGTAATTACGGTATTCCAAAGTATGCTTGTATGAGTGTAGCGCTGGCGATACCGTCGGTGTTAAGGGTTCCTCTACCTGGTGAAGAAGGAGCTAGGAGAAGGAATAAAATGTCCATCGGTTCCTGAAAGTTGACAACAGTCAGTGTTGCTGTCATGACGGTAATCCCATTCTCTATGTTGCCAGAAGCCGGTGAGTTATTACCGTAATGACAGCAATTTGGATGCGAAGTGCAACTTCTTAGCTTTCACAAACCATTCAGTGTTTTCTTATATAGTCATGTAATTACGGTACTCCAAAGTATGTATGTGAATCTAGCACCGACGATACCGTCGGTGTTAATGCGTTTTAATACCATTCCACAAATCTTGATTTGACATCATGACCTTCCTTGGCGTAGATCTTCCTTTATTACATCATTTTCCCGCCTCTCACTTTGGCCAGATTCAAACATGCTTTATTTTGGTTCCCACCCAGTTAGTTCCTGTCCTCCAACTGTGGTTTACAGATTGTCCTTCCTCCTCAGGATGGGACAGGTTGATGATTGTCATTGTTCTCAGAGACCTCATCCGTTCTTTGACCCATCAGCAGTGACCTTTCAGCTCCATGTCACTGCTGCTACCACAACCGTTTCAGATTGGATTTATTGGCGGGCTGGTCCCATGAAGAAGGTGAGGATCTGAACGGGGTCACACAGGGACGTCAGGATCAATCGGCTGTACTTAGGAGTCACCATGGATGAATGCCAACAATTTTAGAAATCATCATGTCTTGTTACATCAGAGATGCAGAAATCGGTCACAGTTTAATCCATCAAATAAACACATTCAGTCGGTACAGTCCTGTTTCAGTTCCATGAAAAATGTCCAGAATGTTCTGACAGATGGATGTGTGACCTGCAGTTGCTGCAGGAATCTCTTTGCTAGCTTCACTGCTCGTGTCTTTGCTAATGTATCTGCTAGCATCTCTGCTAATGCGTCTGCTAGCCACCAATGTACATAAACATACAGAAGTCAGCTGGGCGGTAAGTGTGTGTTGGTGATTAGGCCTAGAGAAGAGACCTGCGGGAAATCGGAGGTCATGTTGTTGGATCGTGGCGTGGGAACGGGCCCCCCTGGGGGCCGACGCCTCCTCTAGTCAGACGGCTGTAGAAGATGGCGTCTTCTCCTTTAACCACACGTCATCTCAGGTTGACTGAGAGGTTCCTGATGGGTTTTTATAGTTCCTGTGTGAACGGCTCAGTTTTGGGACAAAGACACATTGTCCCAAAACGCCAAAACACACACACACCATTGTATCCATCAGTGTCAGCGAGTGATGGAAATCTCTTAACCCTTTCATCCTCAGTTAAGTTATTAAAAATGAATGACATTAAAAAATATGAACAGCTGTTTAAAGCTTACATGGGACACTTGGCTAACTCTGTCAAAGATACTGAATTAAAAAACAAACTTAAAAAATAAATACAATAAATACATACAAAGTTACAGCTTGTCAAAGATATGGAATGAATTTGATACGCATTGGACATGATTAGCTGAGGTTCCCCCTTATCTGATGGATGATGGTAGGGGAAACTCTGAGCAGGCGGTTTATCTTCATGGGAACGGCCGTTTGTTTCAGAAGGGTCTTTATGATCTCCAGCTGTGTGATGCTCCTCATAGCAAAGACGTTTATGTCTGGTGTATGACAGTGTACAATCTATGACAACGTGTCATTGTGTGTGTTGGTTCGCCCTCAGGTCGCCTCTCTCCGGTGTGCAGCAGGAGAAGCACCAGCGTGGCTGCGGGCTGCTGTTCAGTGTTGTGTAGCGAGCTGTAGTGGACGTCATGGCGCTGTCGTACAAAAAGGACCTGGACAA